>QGOI01000440.1:0-36393 GCA_003313885.1 Boletus sp. MG55 | reverse complement strand
ATTCTACGAACCCCCATCTTCTCGTCCGAGGTTCAGACCTTACCCTCTCACACTCTCAAGACATGGTCCATCAAGGCACACCATATCGTATGTTGCAAGAAGTAGGCGAGCGAGATTATGTTCGATAGGGGCCGCCGGGGAGGATACGCTGGCAGTTCTGCAGTTCGATAGTACAGGAATTCTATAGAAACATCTGTATATCTATCCGATGAACAAGCTCATACATATATCTACGAATCAAAGAGTAGCATAGAAGGGGTGGTATGTAGGAATGATTGTCCTGAGTCGAACATGCAAGAGGGTATAGAGAGCCGTATGGAGAGCCATATGGAATATTAACTACCGACCGACATGAATAAAAGGAACCCAAGACGAGAATGACGCCCCAGAGTCACGCAGATGCTGGACAGCATGATGCAACGCTTCCGCAGCCTCCGCGCTGTCGGGAACCTTGCTGTCTCGAAAGAGGTGCTCGTACACCTTCCGCGTCACTTTCGGTGCATCACGGTCCATGATCGACCACATCGTTGCGATGACACCACCATAACCGGCAAGAAGCATACCGGCAGCGAGATGCACTGACTCTTCCGACAGCTTCTCGTCTCCCTTGGCAGTCTGACAGGCAGAGAGGAATGCGAGACCACCTTGAGGCCATGACAATTGAATGATGTCAGAGACCTTCAGACGATGATGGTCTGCAAGGCAAAGCCCGCTGTCGAGCGGGCTCTTAGGATCTTGCACGCCGTGACACGCGAAATGTACCCAGTCGGAGGTCTTCATCTTCTCCATGACGTCCTCGATCGTACCATGAGAATCATGGAGGGTTACGAAAGGGGACCCGTTATTCAATGTTCTAATGTAATCAATTTCTTCCTTTACGCAGGTGAGCATCATCTGGCCATCATTTGATGGCTGGGGAACAGAAACGAGGCGAATAATGGATGCGGAACCATGCGAGTCTTTGTGAGCTGATGGCGCGCGAGCACTAAGACTGGGTATATAGGAGGATATAGCGAAGTCGGAAAGCTTTGCGCCCACCCCGGCTGGACAATAGCAACCAGCAGCGTGTATGGGCAGAAAAGCAAAAGGCCCAGTCGGACACCAAAAAATACGGGTCATTTTGTCGGCACCGATTTGCACAGTCTGAGAACACGCAAATGTCGTCAGAAAACGTTCACTCTGAAAAAAGCTTCAGACAGACGACATACCGAAATGCCAAGGGCCTCCAGAACAGGGTGTACAACGTTCTTCCACAGGAATTCCAGAATCCACCGCAACCGGTCGTCGGATGTGAATTCATCAATTCTAACTGCACCTTCCCTGTGATTCTCTTCCATGCTTTCTCCCATCAACCTGTCGAGAAAGTGCTATGACCCGGGATCGTCCTCGGAGGCGATGAGTGCAGCAATGTCGTCACGTGAAAGAACAGGATAATTGCGCTTCAGTAATATATGAAACAGGTATTCCACGTCCCGATAGCTAATACCAGGAAGGGGGACGGGGATAACACCCCCCAACTCCGCCCTGACGATCAGTGCATCACATCGTTGTTTGCTAGCATTGAGGTAGATAACTGGTCCAGATTGCGCCAAGACAGTTAGTTGTCCGATTGTATTCGGGAGTAAGAACCGGTCAAAGCCTGGCAAGGACCGTATGTTGACGACGAGCTTTTCTCGTTTGAGAGAAAGATCATGGTGCCTCCGGACTTCCTCCTCCAACGACCTAGTGTTATCGACCAAGTCATTAGCCGACACGCGGGATGTGGCATGGTCACGAGAACTGGCGTGTTCCAGGTGTCGGGAGATCTGCTGAAATTCATGAGCGAGGTCTGGATGCTCAACACGAAGTTCATCGACTGGAGTGTGTAGCTGCAGGAATTGACTCCAGACAATGGAACGACCTTGCTCGAGCCACTCGACAGCCATGTCGGGACAACCGGCTTCAAGTGCAGCAGCGGCAGCATCTCTCGCTACATCAGCAGCTTGAAGGAGTACACGGTGGCGCTCTGTGAGTGGAAGGCCAAGCCATGCCAACTGTGGAAGAATGTTGACGGAAGTGGAATATGCCTCAATTAGAGCCTGGGAGTTGCCTTGGAGGCGTGCGGAGGAAATCCAGCCGCGAGCAGCATGAAAGCGGATGGACGCAGGACCTGTGGAGGCACGACTGGCCAAGGAAAAGTGCAACGTGGCAGCTGAGAGATTACGAGGATCATGAGAGTGGGAAAAACACTTCATGAATGCATTGCCAAGGTTGTTCAACCAGACTACCTTGTCAGGATGGCCATTGGGAGTGAGAGAGACTGCGTCCTCTGTGATCGAAATGGACTTGTCGATGTCCGCGAGGTCACCGAGACGCTCAAAGCGACGAGTTAATGAGGACACGAGGTTGGACAACCGACCTGGCTTGTCGGGATGGCCATTGGGAGTGAGACGGACTGCCTTCTCAAATACCGAAATGCACTTGTCCATGTTGGCAAAGTCACCGAGACGCTCAAGGCGACGACGTAGTGAGGATCCGAGGTTGGACAACCAACCTGGCTTGCCAGGATGCCCATTGGGAGTGAGACGAACTGCCTCCTCAAATATCGAAATGGAGTTGTCGATGTCTGCGAGGTCACCGAGATGCTCAAAGTGACGAAATAATGAGGTCCCGAGGTTGTTCAATAGAATTGGCTTGTCGGGATGGGCATCGGGAGTGAGACGGACTGCCTCCTCAAACGTTGAAATCGACTTGTCGATGTCCGCGAGGCTACCGAGACGCTCAAAGCGACCCAATAATGAATTTCCGAGGTTAGACAAGTGAGCTGGATTGTCGGGATGGCTATTGGGAGTGAGACGGACTGCCTCCTCTGCCATCGAAATGGACATATCGACGTCCGCGAGGTCACCGAGACGCTCAAAGCGACGAAATAGTGAGTTCCCGAGGTTGTTCAACCAAGTTGGTTTGCCAGCATGGCCATTCGGAGTGAGACCGACTACCTCCTCTGTCATCAAAATGCACTTGTCGATGTCCGCGAGGTCACCGAGACGCTCAAAGTGACTCAATAATGAGTTCCCGAGGTTGGACAACCGACCTGGCTTGTCTGGATGGCCATTTGGAGTGAGACCGACTGCCTTCTCTGTCATCGAAATGGATTTGTTGATGTCCGCGAGGTCACCGAGACACCGAAAGTGATAAAATAATGCGTTCCCGATGTTGTTCAATAAAGCTGACATGTCGGGATTCCCATTGGAACTTGGAAGTGAGACGAACACTTTCCTCAAACATCGAAATGGACTTGTCGATGTCTGCCAGGTCACCGAGACGCTCGAAGCGACGAAATAGTGAGTTCCCGAGGTTGGACAACAGAGCTGGCTTGTCGGGATGGCCATTGGGAGTAAAACCGACTGCCTCCTCCAACATGGAAATGGACTTGTTGATGTCTGCGAGGTCACCCAGACGCTCAAAGCGACTCAATAATGAGTTCGCGAGGTTGGACAACCGACCTGGCTTGTCGGGATGGCCATTGCGAGTGAGACCGACTGCCTCTTCAATAATCGAAATAGACTTGTCGATGTCCGCGAGGTCACCAAGACGCTGAAAGCGGCGAGATAATGAGTTCCCGAGGTTGGACAACCGACCCGGCTTGTCGGGCTGGCCATTGGGAGTGAGACCGACTGCCTCCTCTGTCGTCGAAATGGACTTGTCGATGTCCGCGAGATCACCGAGACGCTCAAAGCGACGAGATAACGAGTTTCCGAGGCTGAATAATCACCCTGGCTTGCCTGGATGGCCATCGGGAATGAGACCAACTGCCTCCTCAAACATTGAAATGGACTTGTCGATGTCTGTGAGGTCACCGAGACGCTGAAAGCGACGATAAAATGAGTTCCCGAGGTTGGACAACCGAGCTGGCTTGTTGCGATGGCCGTTTGGAGTGAGACGGACTACCTCCTCTTTCATCATCGAGATGGACTTGTTGATGTCGCCGAGGTCGCCGAGACGCTCAAACCGACTCGATAATGAGGTTGCCAGGTTGTTCAACCGAGCTGGCTTGTCGGGGTGGTCATTGGGAGTGAGGCAGACTGCCTCCTCAAACATCAAAATGGACTTGTGCAAGTCCGCAAGGTCAACAAGGCGCTGAAAGCGGTGCATTAGTGAGATCCCAAGTTGGTTCTGCAAAACCGACTTCTTGGGGTGTCCATCCGGAGTGAGCTGCACGGCATTCTCAACCATCGAAATTGCCTCGTGGATGTCAACAAGGTCGCCATTGTCCCCGAATCGACGATGCAACAAGCTTCCAAGGTCAGCTAGTACTTCAGGCCGGCGAGGATTCCCATCTGACAAGTCCAGCAGCATAGCCCGTGCCCTCCGTATCAACCCCTCATCGTCAGTGTTTGCGGTGTCCACCTGAGATATCCCAGACGCCATCGCCTGAATTGTCACAGAGATCTCGGCCATCCGCAGTACGACGCAAGCAGCTCGGTAAGCATAACACTCCGCTGGGAAGAGTCCCGCCACTCTGGAGAGTAAATCCTTCGATTCTGTCCTGTCTGTCTCGTCGCCTCGCCTCTGGAAGCGAACTAGCAGAGCAATACTGAGATCAAATACTGTCGCGCAGTGATCTGGGTGACTATCGGGGCGAAGGCGGAGTACTTCCCGATACAATGTAATCGCCACATCTAGGTCGAGGTAATGATTATTGGCTTGACAGTGGATGAACCTTACAGTGGCTAAGTTGAATAGTACTGCAGAGCGTTTAGGGTGTTCTGGGGGGCACATGTCCTGGACACGTTCGAAACATGCGATAGCCTCGTCGAGATCTGTTTCATTCTGGAGCTGGCGGTAACGTAGGAGGGCACGATGTCCATTATCTGTGAGTTGTTCCAGATGGCTCATCGCATCTGAATCCGGTAGCTATCGCGGACAGTTAGGGAGCGTCAACTAGATGAACGGATCGCTCACGTCAAGTGTCGTGGTGGATTCACTGATGTCGCCAATTCGTCGTTCGGTGATGATCCTAATTGACGAACACGACGGCAAAACCTCATCCCTCGGAACCACGAAATTGATAGCTACAATGAGATGTCAGAGAGTGGGTATGATAGTGGAGTTGCTCGAGTTACTCACGCTGGAGCTTTTCATTCAGATCGAGTACGTCTCCCACGGTAATCTTGAACTGGCGAAGTAATTCTCCGTTTCCGAACCTTGGTCCGAGCTCGAAGGATGCATAAACTTTGAACGATATCGAAGATGATGGTTCCGATGGCCTTGAATCTTGCTCAGTAAAAAGTAGTGAACCCGAGGAGGGTAGCGACTCACAGGAGGATCTCTTCATCCCATTCCACCATGTCCTTGCCTACCAATACGAGCTTATTCAAAGTTTTCATGGTCTTCCCATCGACTTCTATAATAACGTAAAAGCCTGTTGGCACACGACGGAGGCCAGATACAACGTCTATGGCACGGATGCCTGCACAGGGATGTCAACGATTCCCCCAGTGTGCCCACACTACCACCTACGAGTTATGAAGACATGTTCACGATTCTTTGTCTCAGATGACTGCGATTCTGAATCGTCTGATCTCTTTCTTTCCTGAGCACGGTGTGGTTGCGAGGCAAAGGCTGGAGTGGAGAATGGATTGTGTTCACCCATGAGTGCAAAGCGCAGAGGGAAGAAAAGAGCACAGAGGAATTTGGTTGAGTTCTGAGCGGAGATTGTGCAGCAAAGGGTTCATAAAGGCGGCCACTGTGCACAGGTTCGATGGAGAATGGAGTGGAATCACACTACCATTAGTACTGGCTTTGGGTTCCCGCCACACCATCGTTCTCGGCGGCCGTTATAGAAGCCACAGTGCCATCACACAGCGACGTTCCCATGGATGGTCGATACCCACGATATTCATGCCCGTCTCCCCTGAGAACGACGTTAGAGTCCTCAGATTGGGGAATGCGTGATCGGACTTACTGTACTTAGTAACTGAGCTGCCCGGGCACGTCAATCATTCCCACGGTTTATCCAACATCTACCGGCAGATACCGGTGAATCACAAAAAAGGAAGGAGTTTCCCTCCTGAGTCGTTCCCACGACTGTTAAACCAGCTAGTCCACTGGCAAAGCTGGTCACGGCAGAGAGTCTTGCCATGATTCCTCTGAGTCCCTATGCTTCAATCGTGGAACAGTCTCGCGCGGTCCTCAACGCGCTACGCATAAAAAGCACGTCAAGAGCGTTTTTGACTCGCTCAGCATGCTGGTCTTCAACCCCCACCCGGTTCTTCAGGCTAGGGCCTGCCGAACAGCGCACACTATGGGGTCAAGACAACGGTGCTGAACTCATCGTTGGTCCTACCCGTTCAGTGGCCCGGGGAGGGACTATCCCAGTCTGCAGAGTCGTCGCCAATTCTTGCGAGCACGTTACCATTACGAACCCCGGCAGCACCTCAAGGCCTCAACGTTCAACGTTCAACTGGCAACCGGTCCGGTCCAACCCGTCTGAGCCGAGAAGAACGGAATGTCTATGATACGCTCGCGGATAACAAGTGTCTCCGACAGAGGACGAAGAGCACTCCCCCGATTTGCCATACCTGCATCGACGTGCAATGTACGCACGACTTGCGACGGCTTTTCCAAGCTTGTCGAACTTGTCCACGATCACCTTGCACGATCCCTCGTCGTTGGGACCCAGTGACAGAGAATTAAGAGCGTAGCAGTCTCTGAGCTGGTGGAGTACTTCAACACGATGTCAACATCGAGCGTGGAGTACGACGAGATGCGAAGAGCAACAAGGTGTGAGTGCGACAGTGGGAACTGCACGTAGACACGTTGCAGAAGCTCATGCCTACAAGCCGGGATCGTCACCCCGCCTTTCCTCCACGACAGTAGCTCGACTTTTCCCATTTTATCTCCTTGGGTCGTCAGTATTCGTCGTCCTCCTATTGCCCACGCACCGATAACGCGTGCAGATAAACATGTAGAATTTTTTCTCGTTATTGCTAAAACCCGATCAGCTATCGGTGATTCATGTATTTCTTGAAAGGTATATCTACATCGTTGTGCAATTCGTAGACAAGGGTGGAATCTTGGTCCAAGTGTGCTCGCTCAGCGCATGACATGGGTCTTGACTTGGTCACGGTGACCATCTCCAATACTTTGACAACGGAACAAACTCACTGCACCACATTCGAATTTCGTGGCTCAGCGCATATATGTACACCAAACCGATCGCCAACTTGCTAGACGTGCGGTACGAGTTTCCAATGCACTTTTTGCATGTATCGCGAAACCCCTCCCTGACCGCCTCGTCTCGCTGAATGATGGCGTCGTCCTGCCATATGAAGAACGATGAATACACGTTACCAAGTTCAAGAACGGGGATTTGATGGGACCTTGATCACGAATATGGCTGCGCTGATGACGAGTGTGAATAAGGGTACGTGTAAAAGGACGAACGTAGGACGAGAACCAGACGGTTTCTTGTACCAGCACTACGCTAGGTCATGTCAGTCGAGACGTCATCTGACGAACCAGAAGGGAAAATAGCCATACGATTAGATAGGATGACGAACGGAGGCGTTCAGACACTCTCAGATTCTTGTAACGCTGATACCCAGGCCAAGATCGATCAGACTCCGGCGCCTGGAGACAGTAACACGTGCGTACCAAAATGCGATGAAACCAGCACACCCCTTCCCCCTTTGCCCACACCACATCTGGCAATGCCAGCAAGTGGTGGCTGCTGAAATCGACGATAGGTAACAGTGAAGATGTATATCGTGGGGACAAAGATATGGATGGGCTCTTGGACTGGAGTGATGAGGACGAGACGTGGGCATGGAGTTGCGTCCGGCGCCCTTGGATTCGGCGAGGGAAGAGGCAGTGCGGAATTTGGAGGTGCCATGGCGAAAGTTGTCTGTGATACAGAGACCGAGGAGAGTTCCGGATGGACGACTATGGCATGTAGGGGAAAGAGGGAGCGACGAGTTCAAATACATAGCAATGTACGCACTTTCTTGACCAACTCTCGTGAATGATTCAATGTCGAGATCTCGAGGATTGGTAGAGAACCGATGGCTTGCCCGGAATCACTTCAGCCATGAAACTAGCGAGTCCTGGTGAATTTCTGGCTTCTCCTTCGTCTATGGAAAAGGCGGAAACACCGCAGTGAGGCAAGGAGGCTCCTTCCTGCTGCCATGTTCCCATCATTCGTCGACGGGATGCATGCATGTCTTATGTGCGATAGGTCGCGAGTTGGTCTCATGTGGATTGTGTAGTACTCATCGTGAACTGGCAGGTAGGGCTGAGATATGACGAACAGTCGCAGGTCGCAGGATAAGACTGCCTAGGGAGTATTTTCCCGATGTCGCCAAAGACACGATGCGTCTGCGTGACCGAACCAGTACATCATAGAATGAGAAAGGAATTCGACGAAAAGCGTTCTTTCTTGACGCGAAGGTGAACCGACGACTCTTGTACCGCTCGTGAGTATGTCGTTGCCGAAGACCAGCTACCGCGGTCGCTCTGCCAGTAGATACTAAGTTGTGCTGCATCTCGGTGCACCCGCCATTTATGTAAATTCGCGAGTCCATTTCTCCCACGCGAAGTGTCACAGATATGATGTTTTTTTTTCGGGCAGACCATATGATGATCCTCATCTTCCGACGTGATCCTTCCGCATGACTACACCACCGTCTCTTACTATAAATCCCTCTCCCAGCTCACGGGCGAGTGTCTCTTGACCAACGGTCCTGACATTGACATCTCTTACATGTTGATCACGAGTCAGTCGCCTTTCTCGTCCCTCCGTTTGTTAAGCTATTCATTCATGCTATCCTCTCGGATCTCTCTCCCCTCTCCCTCTGCTCGTCCTTTCCACTGTTGCCCCACGTCGTCCAGAGGGCCTCGACCTCAACCTGCAATTCACCAGCGTCACCGCCTTCTCACCTGCCTCCTAATGCTGGCGAATTTGACCCCTTTGCACAAGCCGGCATCCCGCTTGTCCATGGCTGGGCCATCAATCCAGAGGGCGCCGAAGCGGAGGTCGTGATGCAGATCCGAGACCACGATACCGCGGTGACATCAATTCCCGGACTCGGAATATCTCACCAAAGGCCGGTCGTTGTGCAGGGACGAATGCGAGGGGTAGGGCCTAGGCAAGGCGGAGGCGGAGGCAGGGCCGAGTCGGATCAGGGAGACCAGTGCAGCTGCGCGTTTGAGTTCCGGCGCGGGGACTTCCCTTGCGCGCCATGACACAGCTTGTTATCCGGACAAGGACTGATGCAAGATCGAGCAGAGTCAGTCTTGGATCCCTGTCCAGCTCTGCGACTGACCTCGGGCGTTTCCCCCTTGTAGCTATCGTTGCCCAGCAGCTTTTGGACGCCACGAAATTGCAACTGACGCACCACAGCCTCTCGCGATGACACTCCAACCCGAGTCGCTTCTCGCGCTCTTTCGCGACGCCCACCTCTCCGTGGTCTACGAATCCCTTAGCACATGCTCAGGCGCAGTCATGTCTCACCCAGGTGCCAACCACGACGCTGACATCTCAACGTGGACTCCGCCGACGCTAATGCCACTGTCAACCCCCTAGACTACGCCCACGAGCCCGCCCTGTACGTCCTCGTCATGGACATCTTTCTCTACTAACCGTCCATCATCTGGAAACGTCTCGAAGGCGTTAACGCGGCTGATCGACCTCTTGCGATTCCGATTTCCAGCGTGCCGTGCCGGTGGGGTGGGACGTGGCAGGTCAGATGGCCTCGCGACGCCAAGATGGTTCGAGATGGAGGCGGGGTTGTGTGGTGTGGTCGATCTGGCCAAATGGGTCGTTTCGTTTTTAGGTCTGTTCTTGCCTTGTGGCATCCTTTTCCCTTGCCCGTTTGTAGAATGTACACTGATGTTGGACGTGTGGTAGCCAGTCAAGCCCTCGCCGACAGCTCCAAGCTCAAGAAGACGAACATGCCCGACAGTTCTACGAGGAGACTTCTTATCAGTGAGAGTCACACCAGTGACCTGTGATAAGGAGTACCAGCAACATTTTCTCGTTCCCATGCGGTGATCGTGCCAGAACTAGCCGGCACGACATCCTCTTCTGCCATCCAGGTGGATTCGCACGAAGCGACAGTGACAGACACTGACTTGCTTCTTCCGCTGCCATCACCGCTCATTTCGCTCTTCAGTCACCACTGTAATGAAAATCACGCAGCATCTCCTGTTTTGTCCCAGAGTATACACTCGTAGTAGCCTGCTGGTAGCTTCAAGATGTCCTTTTCTGTCCACAATCAAATCGAAGGAACAAACCGGAGCCACTTGTGCAGGTACGGGAGTACAGTTGACTTGCTCATAATGCATAAGAAAATCTCATAATGGATATTAGCATTTCGTACACTCTCAGCTAAAATAACTAGGTTTCAGTAGTATGCATTATGAGATTTTCCTATGCATTATGAGCAAGTCAACTGTACTACATAGTGAGTACCAAGTTTGGTATCCCCACTATCCGTCCCCTTTAATAAGGTCAGCTTGTCTTCCTTCGTCGTCAACAAGGGTGATCCTTGATCCGACTTGCACGTCGTCGAGAGGCCTGGGGCAAGCTGACGTGTACAAGACGGCGCGGGGAATGGGAGATGAATCACGGTCACCAGTTGGTCGCAAAACCTGCCCTGCCTACTTCCCCTGCGTGATGCGCAAAGTCATTTGTGGCCCTACCGGGCCATACCCAGTTTTCACTGGGCTTGAGCTTGCTTCATCACGAAATCTAGTACAAACACGATCGATCTAAAATTGGTTGAGCCTGTTGGCTCATTCAAATGTCTTTCATTGCGCCTTCGAACGCTTCGGTGACATACTCGAGCCCGTTGTATGGGTGTTGAAGTAGCACCAAGACGCCTAAACGACCATGCTAATTTAATTTGATCGTAAATTTTAATTCATAGGTACCTCTACAGGTTCTATTGTTCTCAGGCTGACAGGGCAGGTGGTAGCTTCCATCGTCGAAGGTGTGGCTGAATTGCATGGATGGATGGAGGATATGGTCTATCTCACTGGGGAGAACCTCTTGGACGAGTCCACAGTTCATGGTACTATAGGTGAGACAAGGAAAAACGGCTCGACACGACACGGAAGGCGCTTATGGGACGTTTATAGTAACGGATGGTATACACAAGACAACGATCTCTGTAGCAGTATTAGCATATAAATTCAATGAACGAACTTGTAGTATATCCAAGAAGCGGAAGGCTGTGACTTGTATAGAAAGGAAGGCATGCAAGATCCAATAGTCATGCTCGAACAAGGGTGTTGAGAGCTGAGCTGAACATTATCTACCAACATGAATAAAGGGAACCCAAGAAGTGAAAGATGCGCCGGAATCACGCAGATGCTGGACAGCATAATGCAATGCTTCTGCAACCTCCATGATGTCGGGAACCTTGTTGTCTCGAAGGAGGTGCTCGTACACCTTCCGGGTCACCTTTGGTGCATCACGGTCCATTATTGACCACATTGTTGCGATAACGCCACCGTAACCGGCAAGGAGCATCCCAGCGGCGAGATGTACAGACTCTTCCGACAGCTTCTCGTCTCCCTTCGCGGTCTGACAGGCAGAGAGGAATGCGAGACCACCTTGAGGCCGTGACAATTGAATGATGTCCGAGAGCTTCAAAAGACGATGGTCTGCAAGGCACAGCCCACTGTCGAGTGGGTTGCGAGGATCTTGCACGCCGTGACACGCGAAATGCACCCAATCGGAGGTCTTCATCTTGTCTGTGACGTCCTCGATCGTACCATGAGAATCATGGAGGGTTACGAAAGGGGACTTCGCGGACAATGTTCTGATGTGATCGATTTCTTCCTCTACGCAGGGGAGCATCATCTGGCCATCATGCGGTGGCTGAGGAACAGCAACGAGGCGAATATTGGATGAGGAACCGTTCGAGTCTTCGTGAGCTGATGGTGCGAGAGCACTAAGACTTGGTATATAGGAGGATATAGCGAAGTCGGAAAGCTTTTCACCCGTCTCAGTTGTACCATAAGAGCCAGCGGCATGAATGGGCAGAAAAGCAAAAGGCCCAGTCGGACACCAAGAAATACGGGTCATTTTCTCACCACCAGATGGCGGAGTCTGAGGACGGGTAAACCTCAGTCAGAAAGCAATGACTGAAATTCAGACAGTCGACATACCGAAAAGCCAAGGGCCTCCAGAACAGGGTTTATAACGTTCCTCCAGAGGAATGCCAGAATCCATCGCAACCGATCGTCTTGTGTGAATCTTTTAATGCTGACTGCACCATCTCTCTCACTGCCTTCCATACCATCTCCCATCAACCTATCGAGAAAGTGCTGTGATCCGGGATTGTCATCGGAGGCGATGAGTACAGAAATGTCGTCACGCGAACTAATAGGACAATCGCGGTTGAGTAACACATGGAGCAGGGATTCCACGTCTTGATAGCTAATACGAGGAAGGGGAATGGAGATAACACCCCCCAACTCCGGCATGACGATCAATGCATCACAGTGTTGTTTGCTAGCATTGAGGTAGACGACTGGTCCGGAGTGAGCCAAGGCAGCTAGTTGCTCGATTGTCTTGGGGAGCAAGAACCGGGCAAAGCCTGGCAAGGACCGTATGTCGGCAAGGAGCTTTTCTCGTCTGAGAGCGAGGCCACGGTGCCTCTGGGCTTCCTCCTCCAGCGACCAAGTCTTGTCAACCAAGTCGTTCGCCGACCCCCAGTGGGATGGAGAATGATCACGAGAACTGGCATGTTCCAGCTGTTGCGAGATCTGCTGAAATTCACGAGCGAGGTCTGGATGCTCGACGCGAAGTTCATCGACTGGAGTGCGCAGCTGCAGGAATTGAGTCCAGACAATGGAACGTCCTTGCTCGAGCCACTCGACAGCTATTTCAGGATAACCAGGTTCAAGTGCTGCAGCAGCAGCATCTCGTGCTACATCAGCAGCTTCAAGGAGTATACGGTGACGCTCTGTGAGTGGAAGGCCGAGCCAAACCAACTGCGGAAGAATGTTGATGGAGGTGGAATATGCCTCAAGGAGAGCCTGGGAGTCGCCTTGGAGGCGTGCAGAAAAAATCCAGCGGCGAGCAGCACGAAAGCGGATGGAAGTGGGACCTGTGGAGGCACGACTGGCTGTGGAAAAATGTAAGGTGGCAGCAGACAGATGACGAGGATCATCAGAGTGCTCGAAGAACTTCATGAATGCATCGCCAAGGTTTTTCAACCGACGTGGCTTGTCGGGATGGCCATCCGGAGTAAGACCGACTGCCTCCTCTAAGATCGAAAGGGACTTGTGGATGTCCGCGAGGTCACGGAGGCGCTCAAAGCGACGAAATAATGAGATCCCGAGGTTGTTCAACCAACCTGGCTTGCCGGAATGGCCATTGGGAGCGAGATCGACTACCTCCTGCTGCATCAAAATGGACTTGTTGATGTCCGCAAGGTCACCGAGACGCTCAAAACGATGAGATAATGAGTTTCCGAGGTTGGACAACCGACCTATCTTGTCGGGATGGCCATTGGGAGTTAGACCGACTGCCTGGTCAAACATCGAGATCGACTTCACCATGTCCGCGAGGGCATCGAGACGCTCAAAGCGATGAGATAATGAGTGCCCGAGGTCATTCAACAGAGCTGGCTTGTCGGGATGGCCATTGGGAATGAGACCGATTGCCTCCTCTAACATCGAAATGGACTTGTCGATGTCTGCGAGGTCACCGAGACGTTGAAAGCGACGAGATAATGAGTTTCCGAGGTTGTTCAACCAAAGTGGCTTGTCGGGATGGCCATTCGGAATGAGACGGACTGCTTCGTCATACATCGAAATGGACTTGTCCATGTCCGCGAGGTCACCGAGTCGGTCAAAGCGACTTGACAATGCGTTCCCGAGGTTGTTCAACCAAGTTGGTTTGTCGGGATGGCCGTTGGGAGTGAGACGGACCGCCTCTTCTTCCATCGAAATGGACTTGTTCATGTCCGCGAGGTCACCGAGACGCTCAAAGCGACGAAGTAAGGAGTGCCCAAGGTTGTTCAACATAGCTGGCTTGTTGGGATGACCATCGGGAGTGAGGCCGACTGCATCTTGTACGATTGAAATAGACTTCTCGATGTCCGTGAGGTCACCGAGCCGCTCGAAGCGACGAAATAGTGAGGTCCCGAGGTTAGACAACCAAGCTGGCTTTTTGGGATGGCCAGTGGGAGCGAGACCGACTGCCTGGTCAAACATCGAAATGGACTGGTTGATGTCTGTGAGGTCACCGAGACGCTGAAAGCGACTTAATAATGAGTCTCCGAGGTTGTTCAACAGAGCTGGCTTGCTGGGATAACCACTGGGAGTGAGACGGACTGCCTCCTCTTTCATCGAAATAGATTTGTCGATGTCCGCAAGGTCACCGCGACGCTCAAAGCGACGAAATAACGAGTTTCCGAGGTTGGACAACCGAGCTGGCTTCTCGGGATGGCCATTGGGAGTGAGCCCGACTGCGTCCTCAAACGTTGAAACGGACTTGTCGATGTCCGCGAGGTCACCGAGACGTTCAAAGCGACGACATAATGAGGACCCGAGGTTGTTCAACCAAGCTGGCTTGTCGGGGTGGCCACTGGAAGTGAGACCGACTGCTTCCTCATTCACCGAAATAGACTTGTCAATGTCCGCGAGGTCACCGAGACGCTCAAAGCGACGAGCTAATGAGCTCCCGAGGTTGGACAAGAGAGTCGGCTTGGTGGAATGGCTATTGGGAGTGAAACGGACTGCCTCCTCAAACATCCAGATGGACTTGTTGATGTCTCCGAGGTCACTGAGACGCTCAAATCGACTTGAAAATGAGTTTCCGAGGTTGTTCAACCGACCTGGCTTGTCAACATGACCATCGGGAGTGAGACGGACTGCCTCCTCATTCATCAAAATGGACTTAGTGATGTCCGCAAGGTCACCGAGACGCTGAAAGCGACGAGATAATGAGTTTCCGAGATTGGACAACCGAGCTGGCTTGTCGGGATGGTCATTGGGAGTGAGACTGACTGCTTCTTCAACAATGGAAATCGACTTGTTGATGTCCGCGAGGTCACCAAGATGCCTATAACGACTCGATAATGAGTTTCCGAGGTTGTTCAACCGATCTGGCTTGCCGGGATGGCCGTTGGGAGTGAGACGGACTGCCTCTTGAAACATCCAAATGGACTTGTACATGTCCGCGACGTCAGCAAGGTGCTGAAAGCGGCGAAATAATAAAATCCCAAGCTGGTCCTGCCAAGCCGGCTTCTCGGGGTGTCCCTCCGGAGTGAGCTGCACGGCATTCTCCATCATCAAAATTGACTCGTGCAAGTCAACAAGGTCGCCATTGCCCTGGAATCGACAATCCAATAACCTTCCAAGGTCAGCCAGTACCACAGGCCGGCGAGGATTCGAATCTGACAAGTCCCGCAGCATCGCTCGTGCCCTCCGTATCAACTCTTCATCATCAGGATTTGAGGCATCTACCACAGACATCTCGGCCATCCGCCATGCGAGGCAAGCTGCTCGGCACGCATAACACTCTGCTGGGAACAGCTCCGCTACGTCGGAGAGCAAACCCTTCGCTTCTGTCCTGTCTGTCTCCTCGCCTCGCTTCTCGAAGCGGACCAGTAGAGCAAAACTAAGATCGAGTACTGTCGTGCAGTGATCTGGGTGAGTACTGCTGCGAAGCTGGAGTGCGTCTCGATACAATGTAATTGCCACATCTAGGTCGACGTAATGATTGTTGGCTTGACAGTGAATGAACTTTGCATTGGCCAAGTTGAATAGCACTGCAGAGCGTTTGGGATGGTCTGGGGGGCACATGTCCCGAATACGCTCGAAGCACGTGATAGCCTCGTCGAGATCGGTTTGGTTCTGGAGCTGGCGGTAACGTAGGAGAGCATGTTGTCCGTCATCTGTGAGCTCTTCTAGCTGGCTCATTGCGTCTGACTCTTGTAGCTTTCCTCATACGGTTAGGACACGTCAACAATGAGATGAACAAATCGCTCACGTCAAGTTCCGTTGTGGATTCATCGATGTCGCAAATGCGTCGCTCGGCGATGATTCTGACTGACGAACACAATGGAAAAACTTCGTCCTTCTGACTCGGAAACCTGATAGCTACAAGGAGACGTTAGAGAGCGAGTATGACAGTGAAGTTACTCACGCTGGTGCTGTTCATTCAAATCGAGTACGTCTCCCACAGTAATCTCGAACTGGCGAAGTAATTCTCCGCTTCCGAAACTGGGTCCAAGCTCGAAGGATGCATAGACATTGAGCGATATGGAAGATGATGGTTCCGATGGCCTTAAATCTTATTCAGTAAAAAGTAGTGAAACTTTGGAGGGTAGCGACTCACAGGAGGATCTCTTCATCCCATTCCACCACGTCCTTGCCTACCAATACGGGCTTGTTCAAAGTTTTTGTGGTCTTCCCATCGACTTCTACAACAGCATAGAAGCCTGCCGGCACGCGACGGAGGCTAGACACGACGTGTGTGGCATGAATGTCTGCACAGGTATGTTAACGATTCCTCCAGTGTATCCACATTACCACTTACGAGTTATGAAGACATGTTCGCGATTGTTTGTATCAGATGAGTGCGATTCCGAGACGTCTGGCCTCTTTCTTTGTTGAGCACGTTGTGGTTGCAGGGCAAAAGGTGAAGTGAAGAGTGGTTTGTCTTCATCTATGAGGGTAAAGCGCAAAGGCAAGAAAAGAGCACGGAGAAGAGACATTGGTCGAGTTCTGCCACTGGGGAGCGGAGATTCTGCAGCAATGGGTTCATAAAGGCGGCCACAGGATGCGACGTTGCCATCCACGTGTTTGATGCACAATGGTCGAGGCGAACCTGTTGGGATTCATTTCCCGGGCGAAGTCTACCCACAGCCACCACTGCAAGCGACAATGTGCGGGACTGGCTCCACACTCCACCTGGACACCCTGAGAGATGCAACGGAGGCTCGAGACGTGGCACGACAAGTCTGGCCCCAATGCTCCCGCCAACGACCATCACAGTGCCACCAGCACTAGCGGTCACCATTCCGCACGGTCAAACTAGGGCCATGGCGTACGTGAATGTGATGTACACAGGATGAAACGTGGCAGTCACTGCACATGTTTGATGGAGAGTGGGGCGAACTTATCTGCTCAGCGTGTTGGCATTCATTTCAAACACTATGAGGTTCACTTGCGGTCGCTACTGCCAGGGCTAGGCGATGCCCTCGAGCGACGATGATAGTAGCAAAGCTCGAGGTATGTGCTGCAGTGCCAGTACCTTCCACGAATCCGCCGCATTCCCACGTGCCTCGTTCAAGCCTTCAATTCGTCGACGGAGTACACGGACTCGGACAAGCCCTTAGGATCATTCGTGCCAGACAGGACAGGATTCCTCCGTCACAGTCAGATCGTGATCCTTCCACATGAGCACACCACCGTCTCTTACTTGAAATTCCTCTCCCAGCTCGTCCGACTGCGAGTGTCTCTTGAGCAACTGTCCTGACATTGACGTCTCTTACGCGTTGTCGATCACGGATGAGTCGCCTTTTGTCCCTCCGTTTGTCAAGCTATTCATTCGTGCTATCCCCTCTCTCCTCCTTTCCACTGTTCCCCAACATCGTCCAGAGGGCCTCGACCTCAACCTGCAATTCACCAGCGTCACCGCCTTCTCATCTGCCTCCGATACTGGTGAATTCGACCCCTTTGCGCAAACCGGAATCCAGCTTGTCCATGGCTGGGCCATCAATCCCGGGGGCCCCGAAGTGAAAGTCTTGATGCAGATCTGGGTCTACGATACCGCAGTGACATCAACCCTGGACTCGGATTATCTCACCAGAGGCAGGTCGTTGTGCAAGGACGAACGCGAGGGGTACTACGGCCCAGGAGAGGCCGAGTCGGATTAGGGGGAGCAATACAGCTGTGGGTTCGAGTTCCGACGTGCCTTGCTCGCCATGACGCAACCTATTACTCGGACAAGGACTGACGCAAGATTGGGCAGAGTCAGTCTTGTACGCCCCTGTCCGACTCAATGACTGACCTCCGCATTTCCCCCTTGTAGCCATCGTTTCTTGGATGCCACGAAATCGAAACTGACGTACCAGTCTCTTCCAGCTCGCGTCCACACTCCAACCCGGGTCGCTCGTCGCGCTCTTTCGCAACGCCCACCTCTCCATCATCTACGAATCCCCAGGCACAGGCTCAGGCGTAGTCATGCCTCACCCAGATGCCAACCATGACGCTGACATCTCAACGTGAACTCCACAACGCTAATCCCACTGCCAACCCCCCAGACTATGCCCACGACCCCGCTCTCTACGCCCTCATCATGGTCGACATCTTCCTCCACTAGCCGTCCATCATACCTGGGAATATCTCAAAGGCGTCGACAGCGGCTGGTCGACCTCTTACGATCGCGATTTGCAGCGAGCCGTGCCAGTGAGGACGTGGCGGGTCAGACTGCCGAGGGGGTGCTGAGACAGTTCGAGATGGGATGGAGGCGGGGTTGTGTGGTGTGGTCGATCCGGCCAAGTGAGTCGTTTTGTTTTTTTAAGTCAGCTTCTTGCCTTGTGATGTCTTTTTCCCTTACTCATTTGTGGGACGTACGCTGACGTCGGACGTGTGGTGACAAGCCAAGCCCTCGCACAACAGCTCCAAGCTAAAGAAGATGAACGCGCCCGACAGCTTTGCCAGCGCTATCAACCAGCACTCGAACGATGACGCGCCAAGGAAGAGGCAGCAGGAGCAGCAGAGCTTCGGAGAAGGGAGAGCAAGTCGAAAAGCAAGAAGATCAAGGATTGCGTCGTCATGTAGGGGTTGGTTTCAGTTCCGGTTTGCTTCATGCACACTGATTTGGAACATCGTACCCGCACGAGATAGATACACGAAGCTTGGATGTGTTTCATGATGGTGGATTTACACCCGTGGTCACAAGACCGTCGTAATCGATCAGAATGGTTTCCGAAATAGATCTCAATTAGGTTGCGATGCCGAGCCAAGCGTCATGCAGACTTGCGACAGAGCAAGCGGTACCAGTACGAAACCGCCATGACACGGACAACGCTGAGAGAGGTCAGACGGAACCAACATGAGGGGAGCATTTCGTAATGACACCGGGGCCTCAGGGGGGGTCGAGCCTTGTAGTCATAAATAACCTTCGGGGAAGCAGAAATGCAGTTCGGTGATCGATCAGGTGCGACCACACGCTCGAACGTTTACTGACATCCACGCAGCTGTTTCGAACTGGAACTATCCTACGCTTTGGGGGATCCATTCCTTTGTTGCGTCGGTCACCTTGTTAATGAAGTGCTCATTTTACCGTCGTCTCTGATGATGAGGCAGGTAGACATTGATGTCCGCCAAAAACGAATCGAAATGAGAATTCGAAAATCCCCTGATACCGACATACTCGAGCCCACTTGATGTGTTGATGCAGACACGAGACAACGAACAAGCGTGCCAAATTTGATTGCAATGCATCTACCACTTTGATAAGGCTAGTCCTGGTAGCTTTGAAGCAGAAATTCATGTGTAATTGAATCACGTTGAGACGACGAGCGCTGGACATGACCTATCCCACAGGGGAGGACGCTCTACATATCCTGCAGTTCTGTAGTACAGGAATTCGATACAAACAGTAGTACCTCAACGCAATGAACAAGCTCATATATCTACGAATCGAAGAGTAGCATACACAGGGAGGTACGTAGGAATGGTTGTCCTCTCAGTCGAACAAGGGGGAATAGAGAGTCGCGATGAATATTAACTACCGACCGACATGAATAAAAGGAACCCAAGACGAGAAAGACGCCCCAGAGTCACGAAGATGTTTCACAGCATAATGCAACGCTTCTGCAGCCTCCGTGCTGTCGGGAACCTTGCTGTCCCGAAAGAGATACTCGTACACCTTCTGCGTCACTTTCGGTGCATCACGGTCCATTATTGACCACATCGTTGCGATGACACCACCATAACCGGCTAGCAGCATCCCGGCGGCGAGATGCACAGACTCTTCCGATAAATTCTCGTCTCCTTTCGCGGTCTGACAGGCAGAGAGGAATGCGAGACCACCTTGAGGCCGTGATAATTGAATGATGTCCGAGAGCTTCAGACGACGATGGTCCGCAAGGCAAAGTCCGCTATCGAGGGGATCCTTGGGATCTTACACGCCGTGACACGCGAAATGTACCCAGTCGGAGGTCTTCATCTTCTCAATAACGTCCTCGATCGTACCATGAGAATCTTGGAGGGCTACGAAAGGGGACGTGGTGGATAGTGTTCTGATGTGATCGATTTCTTCCTTTACGCACGTGAGCTTCATCTGCCCATCTTCCAGTGGCTGAGGAACAGCAATAAGGCGTATATTGGATGAGGGACCATTCGAGGCTTTCTGAGCCGACGGTGCAAGAGCACTAAGAGTCGGTATATAGGAGGAGATAGCAAAGTCGGAAAGCTTTGCACCTATCTCTGCTGTACTGTAGAGGCCGGCGGCGTGTATGGGCAGAAAAGCAAAAGGCCCGGTCGGACACCAAAAAATACGGGTCATTTTCTCGGCACCAGATGGCGGAGTCTAAGAACATGCGAACGTCAGTCAGAAAGCATTGACTCTGAAGAGTTCAGACAGACGACATACCGAAAAGCTCAGACTAAGGGCCTCCAGAATAGGGCATATAACGTTCCTCCACAGGAATGCCAGAATCCACTGCAACCGGTCGTCGGGTGTGAATCCTTCAATTTTGACTGCGCCTTCCCTGTCACTGCCTTCCATACCAGCTCCCGTCAACCTATCGAGAAAGTGCTGTGATCCGGGATTGTCGTCAGAAGCGATGAGTGCAGAAATGTCGTCACGCGAAATAACAGGAAAGTTGCGCTTGAGCAATATATCGAGCAGGTATTCGACGTCTCGAAAGCTAATACCAGATAGGGGGACGGGGATAACACCGCGCAACTCCGGCATGACGATCAATGCATCACATCGTTGTTTGCTAGCATTGAGGTAGACGACTGGTCCGGAGTGAGCCAAGGCAGCTAGTTGCTCGATTGTCTTTGGGAGCAAGAACCTGTCAAAACTTGGCAAGGACCGAATGTCGGCAAGGAGATTCTCTCGTCTGAGAGCGAGGTTATGGTGCCTCTGGACTTCCTCCTCTAGCGACCGAGTCTTGTCAATCAAGTTGTTCGCCGACCCCCAGTGGGATGGAGCATGATCACGAGAACTGGCATGCTCCAGCTGTTGCGAGATCTGCTGAAACTCATGAGCGAGGTCTGGATGCTCGACATCAAGTTCATCGGCTGGAGTGCGCAGCTGCAGGAATTGACTCCAGACAATGGAACGTCCTTGCTCGAGCCACTCGACAGCCATTTCAGGACAACCAGCTTCAAGTGCGGTAGCGGCCGCATCTCGTGCTACATCAGCAGCTTCAATGAGTACACGGTGACGCTCTATGAGTGGGAGGCCAAGCCACGCCAACTGTGGAAGAAGGTTGATGGTGATGGTATATGCATCAAGGAGAGCCTGGGAGTCGCCTTGGAGGCGTGCAGAAAAAATCCAGCGGCGAGCAGCACGAAAGCGGATGGAAGCAGGACCTGTGGAGGCACGACTGGCTGTGGAAAAGTGCAAAGCGGCAGAAGAGAGATAACGGGGATCATGAGAGTGCGCGAAAAACTTGATGGATATATTGCCAAGGTTATTCAGTCGACCTGGCTTGTCGGGATGGCCATTGGGAGTAAGACGGAGTGCCTCCTCGAAAATAGAAATGGACTTCTCGATGTCCATGAGGTCACGAAGACACTCAAAGCGACGAGATAATGAGTTTCCGAGGTTGTTCCACCGACTTGGCTTGTCGGGATGGCCATTGGGAGTGAGCCCGACTGCTTCCTCATTCACCGAAATGGACTTGTTGATGTCTGTGAGGTCACCGAGACGATTAAAGCGACAAAATAATGAGATTCCAAGGTTGGACAGCCAACCTGGCTTGTCAGGGTGGTCATTGGGAGTGAGACGGACTGCCTCCTCAAATATCGGAATGGACTTCTTGATGTCCGCGAAGTCACCGAGACGTTCAAAGCGAAGAGATAACGAATTTGCGAGGTTGTTCCACCGACCTGGCTTGTCCGCATGGCCTTTGGGAGTGAGACGGACTGCCTCCTCAAATATCGGAATGGACTTGTTGATGTCCGCGAGGTCACCGAGACGTTCAAAGCGACTCAACAATGAATTTCCAAGGTTGTTGAACCGACCTGGCTTGTCAGGATGGCTATTGGGAGTGAGACGGACTGCTTCCTCAAATATCGAAATGGACTTGTCGATGTCCGCGAGGTCACCGAGATGCTCAAAGCGACTCAGTAATGAGTTTCCAAGGTTGGACAACCGACCTGGCTTGTCGGGATGGCCATTGGGAGTGAGACCGACTGCCTCCTCATTCACCGAAATGGACTTGTCGATGTCTGTGAGCTCACCAAGGCGATGAAAGCGACAAAACAATGACATTCCAAGGTTGGACAACCGACCTGGGTGGTCGGGATGGTCATTGGGAGTGAGACGGTCCGCCTCCTTAAACATCGAGATGGACTTGTCGATGTCCGCGAGGTCACCGAGACGCTTAAAGCGAATCGATAATGAGGACCCGAGGTTAGACAACAGAGCTGGCTGGTGGGGATGGCCATGTGGAGTGAGACTGACTGCCTCCTCTTTCATCGAAATGGACTTGTCGATGTCTGCGAAGTCACTGAGACGCTCAAAGCGACGAAATAATGAGTTTCCGAGGTTGGACAACAGAGCTGGCTTGTCAGGATGGTCATTGGGAGTGAGACCGACTGCCTCCTCAAATATCGAGATGGACTTGTCGATGTCCGCGAGGTCACCGAGACTCTCAAAGCGACTCAGCAATGAGTTTCCGAGGTTGTTCAACCGAGCTGGCTTGTCGGGATGGTCGTTGGGAGTGAGAGCGACTGCCTCCTCTTTCATCGAAATGGACTTCTCCATGTCTGCGAGGTCACCGAGACGCTCAAAGCGACTCAGTAACGACTTTCCGAGGTTGTTCAACCGAGCTGGCTTGTCGGGATTGCCATTGGGAGTGAGACCGACTGCCTCCTCAAACATCGAGATGGACTTGTCGATGTCCGCGAGGTCACGGAGACGCTTAAAGCGACGAGATAATGAGAACGCGAGGTTGGACAGCAAATCTGGCTTGTCGGGATGGCCATTCGGAGTGAGCTGCACAGCATTCTCCAACATCAAAATTGACTCGTGGATGTCAACAAGGTCGCCATTTCCTTCGAATCTTCTATCCAATAAGCCTGCGAAGTGAGCTAGTACTGCATACCGGCGAGGATTCCGATCTGACGAGTCGAGCAGCATAGCCCGTGCCCGCCGTATCAACTCGTCATCGTTACGATTTGCGCTGTGTACCTGAGCTATCGGAGACTCCATCATCTTAACCGGCACGGTGATCCTAGCCATCTGCAGTGCGAGCCATGCTACTTGGTATGCATAGCTCTCCACCACTCTGGAGAGCAAATCCTTGACTCCCGTCCTGCTTGGTTTGTCGCCTTGTCTCTGTAAATAAACTAGAAGAGTGAAACAGAGATCGAGGGCTGGCACAGAGGGATGTGAATGATTATTGGTTCGAAGTTGGAGTGCATCCTGATACAATGTAATTGGCATATGTAGGTCGTGGTAATGATTATTGTCTTGACAGTGGATGAATCTTGCAGTGGCCAAGTTGAATAGTACAGCGGAGCGATTGGGGTCGTCTGGGGGGCAGATGTCGCGGACACGCTCGAAATACGTGATGGCTTCGTCGAGATCTATTTGGTTCCGTAGCTGGCGATAACGTAGGAGAGCACGATGTCCGTTGGTTGTGAGTTGTTCCAGGTGGCTCATTGCGTCTGATTCCAGTAGCTGTAGTCATACGGTTAGGATGCATCAACAACCAGATGAACGAGGCGCGCACGTCAAGTTTCGTTGTGGATTCATCGATGTCGCCAATTCGTCGTTTGGTGACGATCCTGACTGACGGACACGATGGCAAAACCTCGTCCCCCTGAACCGGAAACCTGATAGCTACACGGAGACGTCAGAAAGCGGATATGACAGTGTAGTTACTCAGGTTACTGACGCTGGAGCTTTTCATTCAGATCGAGTACGTCTCCCACGGTAATCTCGAACTGGTGAAGTAATTCTCCGTTTCCGAACGTTGGTCCGAGCCCGAAGGATGCATAGACTTTGAACGATATCGAAGATGATCGTTCCGATGGCCTCGAATCTTACTCAATACAAAGTAGTGAAACTGAGGAAGGTAGTAACTCACAGGAGGATCTCTTCATCCCATTCCACCACGCCCTTGCCTACCAATACGGACTTGTTCAAAGTTTTCGTGGTCTTCCCATTGACTTCCATAATAGCATAGCAACCTGCCGGCACGCGACGGAGGCCAGATACGACATCTATGGCACGGATGTCTGCACAGGGATGTTCACGATTCCTCCAGTGTGTCCTACATTACTACTTACGAGTTATGACGACATGTTCGCGGTTGTTTGTATCAGACGAGTGGGATTCCGAGTCGTCTGATCTCTTTCTTTCCTGAGCACGGTGTGGTTGCGGGGCAAAGGCTGGGGTAGACAGTGGGTTGTGTTCATCCATGAGTGCAAAGCGCAGAGGGAGGAAACCTGAGAGCAGAGGAATTTAGTCGAGTTCTGGGTGGAGATTCTGCGGCAAAGGGTTCATAAAGGTGGCCACAGGATGCAACGTTGCCGTGCACATGCCTAACGGAGAATGGAGCGAACCTGTTGTGATTCATTTCACTGGAATGAGGTCTACATGCAGCCACTAGTGCAAGTGACAATGCGCGGGACAGGCTGCGCACACTCCACCTGGACAACTTGCAGCGGAAGCTCGAGACGTGGTACGACAAGTTTGGCCCCAATGCTGCCGCCAACGACTAGCACCAGACACAAGTCACCAACTATGCACGGTCAAACTGGTGGCCGTGGGATACGTGAATGGTGTACACACATCGGCTTTCTGAAGCAGACTTTGGGATGGGCTGAGCCCGTTTCTTTTTTGGAAGGACCCTTAAGGACCCTTAATTCCCTTTTGCAGCGACCCATCCTCCAATCACAGCTCTCAAATGGCCTACGAAAGTGTCGTCAAGTGGTAACGTTATACAAGTGTTTCACAGATGCAGGATGGGACGTTGCAGTTCACATGTTTGATGGAGAGTGCATTCATTTCGGACCACATAAGGCCTGTCTTGTGACATGTCAATGCGGTCCTGTTAGGGCTAGACGACCCCTCGAGGGACGACGACAGGTCCCAACCAACTTCTGATGAATGAGACCTGGTTCCGGAGAACGCGCATATGGCACGGGCACAGGCCTCCTGCACGAACCTTTCAAGATAGGCTGGCAGGCTGACCTAGTCTCGAACCAATCGTCCTAGGAAACGGTCGTGTTGACAGCTATCATCCACTTCGTCCTGGTCACTGGGAGCACCTGAGGCAGTGACCAAAAACAACTAAAGCTGACCCGGAATAGTAACGCCATTGCCACTGAACGTATGAGTCAGCAGCGCTTGTCGTAATCACATAAGCACGCCCTGAAAAGCCCTCGGTCGATCATTTTTAGCAAGTGTCCCCAAGACTTCAAGTAGCCTTCCACACCATGTCCAACAGCACCAACTTTCACGTCGTGACCTCTCCCGATCAATTCAGGGAAATCTTGTCCGTCGATCTAAAGCGGATCTCTCTCATTAATTTCTGGGCTCCATGGGCCCAGCCATGCAAGCAGATGAACCAAGTCGTCGCCGAGCTCACGCATAAACATCCTGAACTGTCGGTCTTACAAGTAAGACATCCTTCAAATCGCCTCCGAATTTCTGCCGACTTATATGACAAATCTCTTGGCTATTTGGTTTGATGGGATGGCGGGATAGGTCGAGGCGGAAGAACAGCAAGACATCTCAGAATCATTTGACATCGAGGTTGTTCCCACAATCGTCCTTCTCCGAATAAGCCCTGAGCCTTGCTTGCCCAGCTTGACATCACCACCTGTTGCTCATCCGGATTTCGCTCTCTCAAAGGGTCACGAGCTTCTCGGTCGGGTTAGTGGTGCAGATGCACTGGGCGTGTTCACATAGAATTTGTCACATTATTCATTCGTGTTGTCCTCTCCCTCTTCTAATTCCTGCCGCCGTTGCTCAACGTTGTCCAGAGAGCCTCGACCTCAACCCGCAATTCACCAGCATCACCGCCTTCTCACCTGCCTCCGATGCCAGTGAACTCGACCTCTTTGCACAAGCCGATATCCACCTCGTCTATGGCTGGATTGTCGATCCAGAGATCCCTGAAGAAGAGGTAATGACGCAGATTCGGGACTATGATACCGCGGTGACATGGACCGCAGACTCGGATTATCTCAGCAAGGACAGGTCGTTGGGCGGGGACGAACGCGAGAGGTATGGCCGAGTCGGGTCTGGGGGAGTAGTGCAATTGCGGGTTCGAGTTCCGGTGTGGGAGCCTCTCTTTGGCGCCCCATGACACGGCCGTTTACTTGGATGAGGACCAACGCAAGATCGAGCAAGGTCAGTCTTGTGCGCATCTGTCTGCTCTGCAACTGACTTCCGCGCCCCCTCGTAGCCATCATCACACAGCAGTTTTTGGGAGTGACCAAGTTGCGACGTACCACGGTCTTTTCCAGCTTGCGTCGACGCTCCAACCTGGGTCACCTTCACCGTCATCTACAAATCCCCTGACACATGCTCAGGCACAGTCAGCCTTCACCCCACGCGGGTCCCAGTGCCTCCAATCCCAACGTAGACTCCGCCAGTGCTAATGCCAACACTAACCCCCCAGACCATACCCACGACCGCCCTATATGTCCTCGTCACGGACGATGTCTTCCTCCACGAACCGTCTATCATCTTGGAATGTCCCGAAGACTTCAACGGCAGCTGATCGACCTTTTTTGATTCCGATTTCCACCGTGCCGTGCCGGTGGGCGGGGGACGTGGCAGGTTAGACGACCGAGTGAGTCGTTTCGTTTCGTTTCGTTTCGTTTTGGGGTCTGTTTCTTGCCTTGTGGTGTCGTTTTCCTTTGCTCGTTTGTTGGATGTATGTTGATGTCGGACGTGTGGTGACTAGGCAAGCCCTCAAAAGATGAACATCCCCAACAGCTCTACGAGCGCCGCCAACATGCGCTTGAACGACGATGCGCCGAGGAAGACGCAGCGGAGAAGGATGAGCCAGTCGAAATGCAAGAAGATCCAGGATTGCGTCGTCATGTAAGGGTTCGTTTCGGTTTCGGATTGCATTTGCTCGGTTTTATTTCACGCTCGGGCACACTATTTTGGAATCATCATACCCCGAGAGATATGCAAGAGGATGCGTTTCATGATCATGGCGGATTTACACACGTGGTCACAAGACCGTCGTGATCGATCAGAACGGGTTGGTTTCTGATATAGATCTAGATTAGGTCGCGATGCAGAGCTAAGCGTCATGCAGGCTTTCGACAGCACGCGGTACGAGTACGAAACTGCCACGACGCCGACAACGAGAGAGGTCAGACGGAACCAACATGGGGAGGCATTTCGTGATGACACCGGGGCCTCAGGGGGGGTCGAGCCTTGTAGTCATAAATAGCCTTCGAGGGAGCAGAAACGCGGTCCGGTGATCGATCAGGTGCGACCACACGCTCGAACGTTTACTGACACCCACGCAGCTGTTTCCGACTGGAACTATCCTACGCTTTGGGGGATCCGTTCCTTTGTTGCATCGGTCACCTCGTCGATGAAGTGCTCATTTTACCGTTGTCTCTGCTGATGAGGCGGGTAGACATCGATGTCTGCCAAAAACCAACCGAAACAAGAATTTGAACACTTTGATCCCCTGATACCGACATACTTGAGCTCGAGCCCACTTTATAGGTGTTGATGCAAACACGAAACAGCGAACAAGTATGCCAAATTTGATTACAGTACCTCTACCGGTTTGATAAGGCCAGTCCTGGTAGCTTCGAAGCAGAAATTGAATCACGTTGAGACGACGCTGGACATAACCTATCCCACAGCCGGGGGAGGACACTCCACATATCCTGCAGTTCTACGGTACAGGAATTCGATATAAACATTGGTACCTCAACACGACGAACAAGCTCATATATCGACGAATCAATGAGTAGCATAGACAGGGAGGTATGTAGGAATGATTAAAAAATTGTCCTCTGAGTCGAACAAGGTGGAATAGAGTCACGATGAAGATCAACTACCGACCGACATGAATAAAAGGAACCCAAGACGAGAAAGACGCCCCAGAGTCACGCAGATGCTGGACAGCGTAATGCAACGCTTCCGCAGCCTCCGTGCTGTCGGGAACCTTGTTGTCCCAAAAGAGATGCTCGTACACCTTCTGCGTCACTTTCGGTGCATCGCGGTCCATGATCGACCACATCGTTGCGATGACCCCACCATAACCGGCTAGAAGCATCCCGGCGGCGAGATGCACAGACTCTTCCGGCAGATTTACGTCTCCCTTCGCGGTTTGACAGGCAGAGAGAAAGGCGAGACCACCTTGAGGGCATGCCAATTGGATGAGGTCGGAAAGCTTCAAACTACGGCGGTTTGCAAGGCAAAGTCCGCTGTCGAGTGGATTGCGAGGATCTTGCACGCCATGACATGCGAAGTGTACCCAGTCAGCATTCTTCATCTTCTCCATCACATCCTCGATGGTACCACGAGAGTCCTGGAAGGTTATGAAACGGGACGTGGCGGAGAGTGTTCTGATGTGATCGATCTCTTCCTTCACGCAGGTTAGCTTCTCCTGTCCGTCGTCTGGCGGCTGAGGAACAGCAACGAGGCGAATATTGGATGAGGAACCGTTCGAGTTTTTGTGAGCTGATGGAGCGAGAGCACTGAGACTTGGTATATAGGAGGATATAGCGAAGTCGGAAAGCTTTGCGCCCACCCCAGCAGGATCATAGGAACCGGCAGCGTGTATGGGCAGAAAAGCAAAAGGTCCAGTCGGACACCAATAAATATGGGTCATTTTCTCGGCAGCGGATTGCGGAGTCTGAGAACATGCAAACGTCAGTCAGAAACCATTGACTCTAAAAGGTTTCAGACAGATGACATACCGAACAGCCAAGGACCTCCAAAACAGGGGTTATAACGTTCCTCCAGAGGAATGCCAGAATCCACCGCAACCGGTCGTCGGGTGTGAATCCTTCAATCCTAACTGTGCCATCCCTCTCATTCCCTTCCATACCATCTCCCATCAACCTATCGAGAAAGTGCTGTGACCCAGGATTGCCATCGGAAGCAATGAGTGCAGAAATGCCGTCACGCGAAATAGCAGGATAATGGCGCTTGAGTAGTATGTGGAGCAGGTATTCTGCATCTCCATAGCTAATACCAGGAAGGGGGATGGGGATAACGCGGCCCAACTCCGCCATGACGATCAATGCATTGCATCGTTGTTTGCTGGCATTGAGGTAGACGACTGGTCCGGAGTGAGCCAAGCCAGCTAGTTGCTCGATCGTCTTCGGGAGCAAGAAGTGGTCAAAACCTGGCAAGGACCGAATGTCGGTAAGGAGCTTTTCTCGTCTGAGAGCGAGGTTATGGTGCCTGCGGACTTCCTCCTCCAGCGACCGAGTGTTGTCAACCAGATCGTTCGCCGACCCCCAGTGGGATGGAGCATGATCACGAGAACTGGCATGTTCCAACTGTTGCGAGATCTGATGAAATTCATGAGCAAGGTCCGGATGCTCGACACGAAGTTCATCAACTGGAGTGCGGAGCTGTAGAAATTGAGTCCAGACAATGGAACGTCCTTGCTCAAGCCACTCGACAACCATCTCAGGATAACCAGCTTCAAGTGCGGCAGCGGCAGCATCTCGTGCTACATCAGCAGCTTCAAGGAGTACACGGTGGCGCTCTATGAGTGGAAGGCCAAGCCATGCCAACTGGGGAAGAATGTTGATGGAGGTGGAATATGCCTCAAGAAGAGCCTCGGAGTTGCCTTGGATGCGTGCAGAAAAAGCCCAGCGGCGAGCAGCATTAAAACGGATGGAAATAGGTCCTGTGGAGGCACGACTGGCCATGGAAAAGTGCAAAGTGGCGGCTGAGCGATAACGAGGATCATCAGAGTGCGCGGAAAACTTGATGAATGCATTGCCAAGGTTGTTCAGTAGAGCTGGCTTGTTGGGATGGCCATTCGGAGTGAGACCAACTGCCTCCTCTTTCAGCGAAATGGACTTGTCGATATCCGCGACGTCACCGAGACGCTCAAAGCGACTCAAGAATGAGGACCCGAGGTTGTTCAACAGAGCTGGCTTGTCGGGATGGCCATTGGGAGTGAGACGGACCGCCTCCTCTTCCATCGAAATGGACTTCTGAATGTCCGCGAGGTCACCGAGACGCTCAAAGCGACGAAATAACGAGGACCCGAGGTTGCACAACAGAGCTTCCTTGTTGGGATTGCTATTCGGAGTGAGATGGACTGCCTCCTCAAACACCGAAATGGATTTATTGATGTCCGTGGGCTCGCCAAGACGCTCAAATCGACGAAATAACGAATTCCCGAGGTTGTTCAACCAAGCTGGCCTCTCCGGATGGCCATTGGGAGTGAGACGGACTGCCTCCTCTGTCATCAAAATGGCCTTGTCGGTGTCCGCGAGGTCGCCGAGACGCTCAAAGCGACTCAACAACGAGGACCCGAGGTAGGATAACCGACCTGGCTTCTCGGGATGGCCATTGGGGGTGAGACAGATTGCCTCCTCTTTCATCAAAATGGATTTGTCGATGTCCGCGAGGTCGTCGAGGCGCTGAAAGCGACTCCATAATGAGTTCCCGAGACTGTTCAACCAAGCTGGCTTGTCAGGATGTCCATTGGGAATGAGACGGACTGCCTCCTCAAACATCGAAATGGACTTGTCGAGGTCTGCTAGGTCACCGAGACGCTCAAAGCGACCAAATAACGAGTTCCCGAGGTTGGACAACCGACCTGGCTTGTCGGGATGGCCACTGGGGGTGAACCGGACTGCCTCTTCTGTTATCAAAATGGACTTGTGGATGTCCGTGAGATCACCGAGATGCTGAAAGCGAGTCAATAACGAGTTCCCGAGGTGGGATAACCAAGCCAGCTTGTTGGGATGGCCGTTGGGAGTGAGACCGACTGCTTCCTCATTCATCAAAATGCACTTGTCGAGGTCCGTGAGGTGACCGAGACGTTGAAATCGACGAAATAATGAAGATCCGAGGTTGGACAACACAGCTGGCTTGTCGGGATGGCCACTGGGAGTGAGACGGACTGCCTCCTCTTTGATCGAAATGGACTTGTCAATGTCCGCAAGATCACCAAGACGCTCAAAGCGACGAAATAACGAGTTTCCGAGGTTGGACAACCGACCTGGCTTGTCGGGATGGCCGTTGGGAGTGAGATAGGCTGACTCCTCTTTCATCGAAATGGACTTATCGATGTCCGCGACGTCACCGAAACGATCAAAGCGACTCAATAAGGAGGACCCGAGGTTGGACAACACAGCTGGTTTGTCGGGATGGCCATTGGGAGTGAGACGGACTGCCTCCTCTTTCATTGAAATGGACTTGTCGATGTCTGTAGGGTCACCCAGACGCTCAAAGCGACGAGATAATGAATTTCCGAGGTTGTTTAATAGAGCCTGCTTGTCGGGATGGCCATTGGGAGTGAGCCGGACTGCCTCCTCAAACATCGAAATGGACTTGTGAATGTCCGCGAGGTCACCGAGACGCTCAAAGCGACGAAACAATGAGTTCCCGAGGTTGGATAACCGACCTGGCTTGTCGGGATGGCCATTGCGAGTGAGACCGGCTGCCTCCTCTTTGATCGAAATGGACTTGTTGATGTCCACGACGTCACCGAGACGCTCAAAGCGACGAAAGAGTGAGTTTCCGAGGTTGGACAACACGGCTGGCTTGTCGGGATGGCCATTGGGAACGAGACGGACTGCCTCCTCTTTCATCGAAATCGACTTGTTGATGTCCGCGACGTCATCGAGACGCTCAAAGCGACGGAGTAATGAATTACTGAGGTTGTTTAACAAAGCTGGCTTGTTGGAATGGCCATTGGGAGTGAAACGGACTGCCTCTTCTGTCGTGGAAATGGACTTGTCGATGTCTGCGAGGTCACCAAGACGCTCAAAGCGACGAAATAATGAGGATCCGAGGTTAGACAACACAGCTGGCTTGTTGGGATGGTCATCGGGAGTGAAACAGACTGCCTCCTCTTTCATCCGAATGGACTTGTTGATGTCCGCGAGTTCACCGAGACGGTCAAAGCGGCGAAACAATGAGTTCCCGAGGTTGTTTAACAGACCTGGCTTGTCGGGATGGCCATTGGGAGTGAGACCGACTGCCTCCTCAAACGTCGAAATCGACTTGTCAATGTCCGCGAGGTCAGTGAGATGCTCAAAGCGACCCAATAATGAGGACCCGAGGTTGTTCAACCAAGCTGGCTTCTTGGGGTGTCCATCCGGAGTGAGCTGCACAGCATACTCCAACATCAAAATTGCCTCGTGGATGTCAACAGGGTCGCCATTGCCTTCGAATCGACGACACAATAGGTTTCCAAGGCCAGCTAGCACTGCAGGTCGGCGAGGATTCTGCTCTGACAAGTCCAGCAGCAGAGCCCGTGCCCTCCGTATCCGTTCATCATCATCATCAGGATTTGCGCTGTCCACCTGAGCTATCCCAGACTCTATCATCCTAACCGGCACAGTGATTCTAGCCATCTGCAGTCCGAGCCATGCTGCTCGGTATGCATAACTTTCTACCACTTTGGAGAGCAAATCCTTGCCTCCCGTCCTGCCCGGTTTGTCCCCTTGTCTCTGTAAATGAACCAAAAGAGCGAAACAGAGATCGAGCGCTGGCACACTGGCATCTGGGTGATTACTGGTCCGAAGTTGCAGTGCATCCTGATACAATGTAATTGGAATATGTAGGTCGTGGTAATGATTATTGTCTTGACAGTGGATGAACCTCGCAGTGGCCAAGTTGAATAATACAGCGGAATGATTGGGGTCATCTGGGGGGCAGATGTCGCGGACACGCTCGAAATACGAGATGGCTTCGTCGAGATCCGTTTGGTTCTGGAGCTGGCGGTAACGTAGGAGAGCACGATGTCCGTTATTTGTGAGCTGGTCCAGCTGGCTAATTACGTCTGAGTCCGGTAGCTATCGTCATATGGTTAGGACGCGTGAACAACCAGATGAACGGATCACTCACGTCAAGTGTCATTGTGGATTCATTCATGTCGCAAATGCGTCGTTCGACGGTGATCCTGACTGACGAACACGATGGCAAAACCTCGCCCCTCTGAACCACAAACCTGATAGCTACAAGGAGACGTCAGAGGGCGGGTATGACAGTGGGGTTGCTCAGGTTGCTCACGCTGGAGCTTTTCGTTCAGATCGAGTACGTCCCCAACTGTAATCTTGAACTGGCGAAGTAATTCTTCGTTTCCCAGCCTTGGTCCGAGCTCAAAGGATGCGTAGACTTTGAACGATACGGAAGATGATCGTTCTGATGGCCTTGAATCTTACTCGGTAACAAGTAGTGAAACTGAGGAGGGTAGTGACTCACAGGAGGATCTCTTCATCCCATTCCACCGCGTCCTTGCCTACCAATACGGATTTGTTCAAAGTTTTCGTGATCTTCCCATCGACTTCTATGACAGCGTAGAAGCCTGCCGGCACGCGACGGAGGCCAGACATAACATTTGTGGTACGGATGTCTGCACACGGATGTTAACGATTCCTCCAGTGTCCCCCACATAACCACTTACGAGTTATGAAGACATGTTCACGTTTGTTTGTATAACACGAGTGTGACCCCAAGTCGTCTGATCTCTTTCTTTGCCGAGCACGTTGTGGTTGGAGGGCAAAAGGTGAAGTCAAGAGTGGATTGTCTTCATCCATGAGTGCAAAGCGCAGGGGGAAGAAAAGAGCACGGAGGAGAAACATTGTTCGACTTCTGTGCGGAGATTCTGCAGAAATGGGTTCATAAAGGCGGCTACAGGGTCACGATGTAACCTTGCCGTGCACCCGTTGATGGACAATGGAGCGAAACAATTCCCACGTGCCTCGTTTCGTCAACGGCACCTCGCCCGGATCCGGCAACGTGCGGAGACGTGATCGATGACTGCCTCGAACCGTACAATTGTGGATTGCGATGACGTCAAGTGTTGCAGGCTTTTAGCATCAAATCTTTGATGTCAAGGAGCAGACGTTCTATAAGGACAATAAATAATACTATTGTTAACACGAGAGCTGGAAGGTATTCATTTCGATAACATAATCACAATATATGATCATCACCACCCGCACTCTTCGCCGCTGAAATCTTCGATGAGAATGCATTTCTCCCCCTTGACCTTAAACAGTCAATATCGTTCTAGGGTATATGCTTCAAACGAGACATCAGCAAGCTTCATTGCCTGGATATGATGTGGGCGTGAATTCGCAGCGATGGCATGCTTTCGTGATTGCCAGATGCATGTGGAGAGGTTCATACCCGTGTCTGGGTTGAGAATTCCGTACCAATACATAATAAGCTATCACGGATATCACCCTCAATGCGAACCGAAAAGGGTGACTCACTCCGCCATTCGAAACTGCTTCCTCATGTGCCAGTTTGTCTGCATCGTAGAGCGCTGTATACATGGTGAGATACATCTTGATTTGAGACACGAATTTACTTACGACCGCTGTCACTGCCCCTCCTGCGCCAGCTACGGAAGACAACAGCGTACCATTTACGCACTTCGTCCTCTGGGAGCTCGAGCTCTGACCAGTTAAAAGCGAGCGCGTAAGGAAGACCAGCGTAAGCCTCAGATACTGGACGGAAATGGTGCAATGCGTTATGCAACGAGAGCGAGACGGGGTCAATACCTGGAAGACGAGTTTCCGTGATCATCTATGGAGACAGGTTCGGGTGAGGCAGAGAGATCCTGTGGTAGCGAAGACAGAAGGGGAAACAAGTATAATGCGGTAGAGGAAGGTTTTGTTGGACTTTCGGAGGTGAATGTAGGGATAACATTGGGATCCCGTTCGTCAGACTCATGAATGAGTTGTGCATCATCCAGCAAGGGGTCGGCGTCAACGACAGACTCGTTGAGACCTTGGTGCAGTGTCAAGTCCACAGCGTGAAGTGAGGGTGGAGGATTCGTGAATCAACTTTAGGGTTGTTCCGAGTCTATATAGCAGCATGTCAGATGAGGTCAAGCCATTATGCGGTTAGATCGTCAGGACCATTGTACCTTGTCTGACATTCTTACCATTCGTTTCACTGCGACGTATTGTTGATACTTATGCTTACCGGTACCTGGACAGTTGGCCGAGAGCGACACGAGTTGCTGTGCTTTCTCAGTGTTGTAAGCCATGTCAGTGGTGATAAATTTCCGGGGAGACTTCATGCCAGGGCTGGGCAAACTGGTGCAGGATGATTCCCTTGATAGTTCAGCGCAGGACACCAGGACATACCTTAAACCATGCTGATAGGCATATTGGGCTGATTCTCGGAAGATGATTACCATCTCGGCTGAAAGCGAGGCCTCAAGACTTCCAATTCTTGAGTCGGGCGGAACTTCCCAAAGGCATCGAGGCTGCTGCAAGAGCGATATTTTAGCCGAGTCTATATAGTAGCGTTATGATGTCAGATGAGGTCAAGCCGTCATGCGGCCACATCGTCAGGACCATTATACCCTGTCTGACATTCTTACCATTCGTTTCACTACGACATATTGTTGACACTTAGGTTTACCCGTAACTGGCCAGTGTTGGCCAAGAGCGAGAAGAGTTGCTGTGCAAACATTCTCACAGTACTAGTGTTGTGAGCCATGGTGATGAATATTTGAATAAGTTCTAGGGAGACTTCACGCCAGGGCTAGGCAAACTAGCGGAGGATGATTCTCTTGAATAGTTCAGTGCAGGACACCATGGCATACCCGACCACTGATTCAACCATGCCAATAGGATCCATTTACAGGGGCACGAAAAACAGATCGGAGGTCTACGCCCAGATTGGCCAAATGTGGACTATGCAACATCAGAAGCATCAGGTGAACAAACCTCTTAAAGTCGTCGGGGAGAATCCGTTCGTTGATGGCCGAGAGAACTCTGCATCGAGAATGTAAAGAAACAATAGGCCATGAGCGAGAGTAGCGTACGCCTACCGACCGTTCTAATATGCCTTCAACACCCGACAACGCATGAGCACCCTCGATGGTCCCCGAAAGAAGATTTTCAGTGACACGGCATTGTCTGGCCCCTACTGACGATAATGGCTCTCTAGGCTAGAAGCGGCACGTGACTTTCCTAGAGTATAGTCCGTGCAGGAGTAAGCGAGGTGGTGCCATCCTTTTCTCTCAACGCCACCTCGCCGTCGAC
>QGOI01000439.1:0-28385 GCA_003313885.1 Boletus sp. MG55 | reverse complement strand
TCGCAACTCCGAAAGTGCTCGCAGTGCCTCGCACCGAGAAACATGCGCGGGAATTATGAAATCATGGCGGTGAAACGCGACTCAGGCTGAACGCTTTCTCCGAATCGCTGCTAGGACCAGACAGCCATCGAACCGGGACCTAACCAGTTTCTGAGGGTGATCATAGACCAAGCAGCAGTACTGCCGGCTGGCGAGGCTGAGTTTGAAATATTCGAGGAAATTCCGAGACCTGCAACGATCGCAAGTGAACGTGAACGACATGTCGAGCTTTGACAAGGTCGTCAAGTTGGCTTGCAAGCCAAAGCCTGCCCCCCCAAAGGCAAAGGTACGCTCCCCGAATACTCGATCCATCCCGACCCACAACGTTCCGTGTCCTCAGTACCTAGATCCCATCATAGCCGCTACCTGGTCCGAGGATGGTGCCGTTCACGATGTCTGCAAGGCCCTCGTCCCTCGTTTACGGGAGCCAAATGCTATAGTGCGCAATGAGTCCCGTTGACCCTATTCCTTACCTCACACCGTCTTGCCATGGATTGCATAGGTTGTATTTAAAGCTTTGATCGTCCTTCATACCATGATTCGCAATGGTGCAACCGACAACGTGCTTTCTCACCTCTCCTCTTCGGAGGTTCTGCGTCTGCGTAATGTTTCTGCCGGAAATTGGGAAGGTAATCAGACTCTCCGCTTGTCACCACCATGCAGCCGCTTACTGCCGTCGTCGTAGGTTATAATGCACCTCAGAACATGCAACACTACGCACTTTATCTGGAATCTCGAATACGGGCCTACCGGGAGTTAAAACATGATGCGATCCGAGTACAGGCCGAGACAAATCGTGATATGCGCGTCAACAGCTCGATCGAAGAAGACATGGCGTATACCACGGCGCCGCCGTCCAAAGCATCATCGACCAAATCTAAACCTCCTCAGAGAAGCAAGACAGTTATGGGTCGCAAGCTCCGTGTCATGACGGTGGAGAAGGGCCTGCTTAGGGAAACAAAGACAGTGCAAACGATGATCGACTCACTGGTGGAATGTCGGGTAAGCCCTAGTAAGACATTCATAAGCTGTCTAATGAGACATATACATTCAGTTCTATCTGGATGACCTGGAGGACGAACTCACTATCACTGCTCTGAGGATGCTTGTCAAGGATCTCCTCATCCTATTCCAGGCGGGTAACGAAGGCGTGATAAATGTGCTTGGTGAGGAACGTCATTCATATAGTTGACTCTGATGCTAAATGGATCGCAGGACATTACTTTGAGATGTCAAAATACGATGCGAAAGAAGCCCTAGCCATCTATCGTAATTTCTGCGGTCAAACAGAGCGGGTCGTTGAATACCTTGGTGTTGCTAAGAAACTACAAAATCTCTTGCATGTTCCAATACCAAACCTGAGGCATGTAGGTTGCAAAGATATATTCCTCGTGGAAATGGTGCTAATGAAACCACAGGCCCCAGTTTCCCTTGCAAGTTCCCTTCAGGAGTACCTCAACGACCCAAACTTTGAGCAGAACAGGCTTGAATACAAGGCGAGCAAAGCAACCGCTGACAGAAATCCTAACGATCGCAATGGTGCTCCTTCGGCCCAGGTGCCTAGAGGTATCGTGTTTATCAGCAACGTACACCCAAATTCTAATTTTACTCAAGGTACTTCCATTACAGCATTGAACTCGACGACTGCTGAACCATCGGTCAAACCACCATCCCCCCCTCCCTCTGGCGCTAATAGCAAGCCTGGCGTCAATCATGTCATGGCAGACCTCTTCAGCTCCATTGAAGAGGAGGAAACGCCCATCTTTAACCCCATTATTGGCAGGTGAGTTCTGTTCTGACACTGTTGGTCTCTTTTTTAACAAAATATCCAGCCCTACAGGCCACCATTTCCAGCAGCAGGCGGCACACAACCCTTTTGTTCAGCGACAGATGACTGGTGGTTTTACTTCTCAGCCATTTGGCGGACAGGTTCAGGTCCAATCTACAGGCTTTCCCTCTTCCACGCCATTTCAATTTGCACAGCCGTTTCATCCGACTCAGCCGTTGTCATCGACCCAGACCAATAGCTTTGCTATCCAATCACAGCAGACCCTTCAGCACCGGCCATTCTCGACATTCGTTCCCCAACAAGCGACTGGTGTACAATCTGGACTGAGTGCCGGATTTCTACAGCCTCAACCTACTGGCGCAAATCCTTTTAGGCAAAGTGTGCTCGTTCCGCAGGCAACTGGAATGCCCACACTCAATAACAATGGGATTATGCCGATGCCTCCACCGCACCCAGATTCTTTCTTCCAGATGACTAGTAACCTGCAAGCACAGCCGCCTGGACAACCTACGGCTCAAGTCGTGCAAGTCCGACAACCAGTACCTTCGAGTACTCAGTTTGGGTATAACAATCCATCATCGGAAGTTCCTACGCGACCTGCATCCACACCGCTCACCAGCGTTATTGCCAACACGTCATCTTCATCCCCTCCTATCGCGCAGCCTGTGAAATCACATCAGACAGGCTCACGAAACCCATTCGGCGTTCCGGTGACTCCGGCTCCGCCTGTTCCTAAACCACCTACTCTTTTGGAGCTCTCCATGGGTTTCGGGCGGTTAGGCATAGACGGTAGCCAACCCCTACCTCAATCGCAGTCGACTGCAGCCACTAGTTCCCAAATGCAAAGCCCCACTACGGGGACAACAGAATCAACCCTCTCCACTATTGCGTCTTCGTTTGCATTCACGAACAAACCTGAAGAGAATGTTTCCTCCCTTCGTAGCGATTTGAACCGTTTTGGTTCGCATCCTCTCAATCCTCTCGCAACCACGACCTCGAATGCCTCGAATTCACCCTTTTCTTCCCTGTCTTCGCAACTAACCAATGCTACTGCTTCTTCTCATGGTCCCTCGATCCCGGTGATCGCTCCCATCAAACCTCAGTCTACTGGTTTTGGTGGAGTAAAGCCGTTCAAGCCCACGTCCAGCTTTGGTGCTTCGCTGCTAGAATCTCTTCCCCCCATACCTCAATCTGGCGCCACGACACCTAATCTGAGTGCACAAACAACCACCCATTCGCCTACTCCATCATTACCCACGAATCTTACCCTGAACGGAGCTGTACATGGGTCCACTGCGGGTAAAGACGGCAATGTACTTGGGACCATAAACCCACAGCCAACGGGCATACCCCTCCCTTCACAGAGATTGAATGGAGGATTCGCTCCTGGTGTTGGTCTCCGGCCTCAAGCTACTGGAGCTCTCGGAGCCGCAAACCCGTTTCGGGTGACAATGTTTGCCGCAACGTCTGCTTCATCCACTGGAGGCGGCGTGTCAAATACATTCGTGTCTTCTGCATCGACACCTCTGTTTGGAGGGCTCAGCAATGGGACTGGCGTTTTTCCTACGTTTGGTCCTGGACTCGGAAATAATGCATTCAGTCCGCCTTTCAGCCATCTTGGTCACGACAGCTCGAATTTGCAGCAGCAAAATGCGGGGGGCTCTCTGATATAGCCTTTCCCTGGGTTACTTTCCTCTATATCACACTCCTTGCTGTCCCCTTGTGATGTCAACGGATTGTGGTTCTTTGGATAGCCTTTTTTTTCTTTTTCACGAGATCACTTTCAACTTGCGGATTTCAGTCCAGATCTGGGGACCTACTCATCTCTTCAGAGCCACGTTCTTTTCAAGCCACTTTTCCAATCCAGTGTAATCTAAGTACTAGGCACCTATCTGCACTCTCTTGAATACCCCATCCTCATGTACTTCCAGTCCCATACTAACGCTCTACGATTTCAAGCACATGGTTGAAGTTCTTTACTGGGAACGTGCGTGCGAAAAAGGAATATTCGTTGAATAGCATAACACTTGTAATGAAACGCAAATATCACGCCCGCGTCATCGACGCGTTTGAGCAAGGGGCCACACTAACCTTTGACCAGTATCGATGGCATCGTAAGTCAGCTTTTGCATTTCCGGTGCGCGACTCTTAACTCGTGCGCCATTCAGTGAAAATTTGCGTTCGACCGCAGACGTTCAAGCTGGCGCCGACGCGTCTTCCACAATGACTGTCGAGACGGCGCTCGAACACGCTCGACGCGCATTTGCACTCAAAAAGTACGAGCAAGCCGTAGAACACTACGCCACTGCGCTTGAGTTGCAGTAAGTCAAAATACTTGCAATACCGTCAACCCAACGTCCACGGTCCTCCTTCTCATATAGGTCAAAGAAACATCACGAAGACGCGCCGGAGATGGCAGATTTGTACTTTTCATACGGGAAAGCACTTTTGGAGAACGCGATCTCTCAAGCCTCCGTGCTGGGAAAAGAGCCCGAGCCTGCACCACAGGGCGAAGAGGAGAAACGTGGGATGCCGCTCTGTTTGCCCTATTACTATATCTAACACATGCTTACCCGTCATAGGACCAGGCAATGGACCCATTCTGGAGTTCGGAGACGAAGGGGAAGGAGAGGAGGACGAGGATGGAACTGTTGATCTTTTGGGCCAGTCTGCCAAGGAACCCGAGGAGGAAAGTGACGACGAAGATGAAGGCGAGGAAGACGAACCAGAAGATGACTTCAATGCTGCTTGGGAAGTCTTCGAGCTCGCTCGTGGTATATACGAAAAGGGAAACGACGGAGACGATGAAATGAAGCTGAAACTCGCAGACACCTACATCGCACTTGGAGATGTGTCCTTGGAGACTGGTACGGCTCAAGTGTTGTGTCGCGGCCGGATCATTGATGCCTATCCTCAGAGAAATTTGACCAGGCAATAACGGACTACTCTGCGGCTCTTGCCCTCAAGGTTGACCTCTTGCCGACATCCTCGCGACAGATTGCCGAAGCTCACTATAAGTTGAGCATGGTTCTTGATCTGACTTCCGGACGGCTCTCGGATGCCATATTACACGCGGAGAAAGCACGTGAAAGCGTCTCGGAGCGCATTCAGGAACTGAAGGATGGGCTCAACGGCGAGTTGCCGCCTGCCCCCGTTGCAGAGCAAAGAGAGGACAAGAAGGGGAAAGGGAAAGGGAGACCTTCCCTGCCGTTGGCTGGAAATCTTGTGCAGAACATGTCAAAAAGCCAAATGGAAGGCGAACTTCAGGAGCTGGAGGGTCTGAAAGAGGATCTAGCCTTGAAGGTCGGCCAAACGGTAGTATTCAATGATGTGTTCTCCTAACCAATCGTCTCCTCCAGGTCGACGAGCTCAAGACAACACCGAAGGCGCCGACAGAATCAGCTCCTGCCCTGGCTGCAAGAGTGCTTGATCAGGAGTTGAACACAAATTCAGTAGCTGTACCCGGCCAGCAAGCTGTCGTTCACGATCTGACTTCTATGGTGAAAAAGAAGAAGAAACCACTCGAAAATGAGGGAGGTGCAAAACGAAAAGTCGATGGTGATGACACTAGTCCCGTAATGAAGAAGGCCAAGCTGGAGAACGACATATCGTGATTTGTTCTTCAAGTTTTATAAGTCGTACACTACGAGACTCAAAATGGGACACCGGGGGTTTCTATTGGAGTATGCTTATATCTTTTCTTACCCTCTCCTACTCCGAACTCCCCCACAACATGTCCCTTTTTGTCTTTACTCCGCATCATATATTTGTAGATTACCAATCCCTCAAGCCCTACGGGACCTCTTGCATGTATCTTCCCTGTGCTGATACCCACCTCTGTTCCGAACCCGTATCTAAAACCATCTGCGAACCGCGTGCTAGCGTTGACAAATGTCCCAGCCGAGTCGACACCACGACAGAACTTGGATCCATCTGCTTCTGATTCGGTGACTATCGCATCAGTATGGTGTGAGGAGTGGGTATTGATATGGTGGATCGCAGCGTCCAGCGAGTCAACAGTCTTGACCGAGAGTTTCAAGTCGAGGTGCTCCGTACGATAAGACTGCTCATCAGAATGGACGATGCTGTTTGAATTCGTGCGAGCAACAGACTGGGGAATTGTGGATAGGGTTTCCTCGTCACAGATAAGTTGTACACCAGCGCTCAACAGGGCGCGCGCGACCTCTATCCAAAGAGTGTCCAACAGACTTCTGTGCACGAGCAAAGTCTCCGCGGCATTGCATGCAGAAGGGTAATCGATCTGTACCGCTTTCGCGTCAGCCGTCTGTCTCGGGAATGGCAGAATTTGCCGACCTTGGAGTCCATCACAACGCGCACAGCCTTTTCCGGATCGGCGTCTTGGTGCAGATAAACATGACAGAGGCCATCTGCGTGTCCCATGACAGGAATTCTTGTATGATTCTGAATGTTTCTAACCAGTTCATTGCTGCCCCTTGGGATAACAAGATCGATGAACTGATCTAGCGCTAACAATGCAGAAACTTCTGCTCTGGTTTGGACCGTCTGGATGTAGGTCGCAGGTAGTGACGCCTGCTTCAAGCCTTCTGAGATGGCCTTGGCGAGTTCGACCGTCGTTTTGTTGGACTCTTTCCCCCCTTTTAGGATGGCGGCATTCCCTGTTCGGAGTATTCGACACACACTACGAAGGAGTTCAACACTAGACTGCTTACCGGATTTAATTGCCAAGGCCGCTATATTTACGACGACTTCCGGACGAGCTTCAAATATGACCAACAGGACGCCGATTGGACATGAAACACGATAAAGTTCTAAATTGTCGTCGAGTTTAGAAGCATAGGAGACGATCCCAGTAGGATCTGGAAGATTGGCAACGTCCATGACACCTTTGACCATTTGCTCCCATTTGCCGGGTTTGCCAAGGTCCAGACGATTGAGCATGGGCTTTGACATACGGCCAGCATCCACTTCTCGCTGAGCGTCCTTGATATCTTCTCGATTAGCGGCGAGTATAGAGTCTCTGTGCTTCTCAAGCTCGTCTGCGATTATTTTCAGAGCGGTTTCGCGAATACTGGAGGGAAGCAATTGCGAAGCCTCGAAGGCTGTCTTAGCGCTCCGTGCAAGGGCTTCTACATAACTTTCAGAGTCGGAGAGAGATGCCATGGAAGGCGTCGAACGAGGTTTTTTCCCCGGGGATATGAACGTCCGCATGAGTGGGAGTTGGATTATCAGATAGTATGCTGGACTGTGATCGTCAATATTTGATGAGACGACGTAATGCTACGTCTCTCTGCCGGGCCGGCGTGCGATCGATTCGATCATGACGTTGCTTTTTCCACGCTGCACAGTCACACCAGGTCTCTCGTGTTCAAGTCCCAAGTTGGTGAAAACCGACTCGAATCGATCTGGCACGTACGGATGCGGATCTCTGTCTTGGCAGATCCGGGCCTTCGCGCTTCCGTGATGCATCGAGGTTCAACGTCTTTCGAGTGTTGATCCTTTTGTCGTCCAGCCTTCTGAATCCTGAAGGGTAGTGTTGCCGCTATGGGGTGTACTCATGGATATACACGGAAGTTGGGCCGTTCGCATCGACGGGACACTCAAGGCCTTCCTTTCTGGTTGTCGTTGGTGTGTAAGCCGAAATGGGGACAATTGTGATTGACCATGCGTTAGCAACGGTCCTGCGGAGTATGGACCTCTCGGGCGCTATGTCAGTAACAGTAGGAATAGTACAACGGTCCAGCAACAGAATTCAGAGGGGATGTCGCCGATGGGCGTTGTCGCTGAGAATAGATCGTGAGATCCTCAGCTAGATTGCTTCCATATGCAGCCTTTAAACAATAGTCGGTGATCCACAATAGGGTAGCCCTGGGTGGGATGTAATGCAAACTGCCTTCGGATCTCATGCACATGTATCACCACATATCACATTCGTCTTCGTTTCAGTGCATCCCGCTGCCATCGTGCATCTATAAAGGTCCCACGTAACACTCGTTTCTTCACTCCACTTTCGTAACTTATTCGTGTTCGCTTCTCTCGCCATGGACTTGAAGTCTTGTGCGATACTTTTAATCCCAGCGTTTACCCTCACCTTGCTAGTAAATGCCCAGTCTGGTACACCACCTAGTAGCTGGCCTCAGGTTTACCCTGGGGTGCCCAAGCGTGATTATAGTCCGGAGTGGCAGGCCTGTGCGTCTAAATTTCATGCACCTTCATCACTTCCTCGTCGAACTCACCCAACACTATTTCTGCGCAGACTTCCAAGTGACGAACAGTCTTCCCAATGTTACATGGCCCCTTGCTCGCAACTGGGCGGGAAATATCCCTGTCCAGAGAGAGGGTCATCCAAATGATACACTCTTCTTTTGGGCATTCGAATCATCGAACGGCTCATTCACCGCAGACAGTGACGACCCGTGGGGTATCTGGCTGAACGGAGGGTGAGTCCGTGAACCTGCCCACTTCATTTGGCTAGCTAATTCATTATGCGTCGATAGTCCTGGTGCTTCTAGCCTTGCCGGGCTCTTTTTTGAGGTTCGTCCTGTCGTTTGGTGTATCAAATTACGTTTTTGAATTCACATTCGACACAGAATGGCCCTATACATGTCTCGAACAATTATTCGCTGTTCGAGAACCAATATGCTTGGACCAATGTTGCTGATTATGTGTGGATCGACCAGCCAGTGTACGTCGTTGTTCTAATCTTCGTTGCGTCGTGTTCTAACGAATATGCTCAGTGGGGCTGGATTCAGTACCGCTGACTCAAACGGCTACAGTGAGTACTGTCGACATTGCGTGAAGTGACACGATGTTGACTTCGCGCCAAGTATACGACGAGGACCAAATGGCGTCTGATTTCGTGAGACTTGGTCGTTTCCTTTCCGTGGTCAAATACTTATGCATCACTCAGATGGGCTTCTTGGAGAACCTCGTCAAAGTGTTCCCTAACCTCGCAACTCGTCCTTTGTACCTCACGGGTGAGAGCTACGCTGGAGTGTACATAGTGAGTACTACCCCCACTTCGAGAAGACTTGCGTCTGTAACATCCCACAGCCTTACATCACCAAAGCCTACTTTGAGATGGATAAACCTCCTGTCAATCTTGCGAGAATCGCCATGGGCAATCCGTCAATAGCAACTGCTGAGACATGGGGGTTTTTACCTGTGGTCAGCGTTTTAGAAACGTATCCGCAAATAATCGGATACGATCCCCATGTCCTAGAGTACTTCCGCGAACAGTGCGTGAAATCATATGCAATGACGTGGAAGTGTTGATACATTTTCTAGGACTTCTCTCTGTGGTTACGACCTCACCCTCCAATATCCTCAACCTGAACATTTTCCAACCCTGTCATTCATCCCTGGCAATAACCCCCTTTCCTCCACTGGATTTTCTGCGAGGTACAAGGCGAAGTTTACAAAGCAAGAGTTCATGCTAGAAGCTCAGAATCGGTTTGCCGCCAAGCTCGCCAAGCGAGACGGTGCCCTTTCAAAACGCGAGAGGATCCGTGCACGCGAAGCGTGGAAACGTGGCCTCGCTGGTCGCCCTAATGGAACTCTCGACTCTTGGTATGGCTGTGATCTATACGATGAGATGCTCGACTACGCCATCAACTTCACATTCCCTTGGAGTACGACGCTATTATTGCGAAATTTTGATCATGCGCTGACACTTGTGTTATAGCTCTGAGTCAGAGCTCAGGGGGTACGTTCGATATATACAACATCCCTGATGCTTTGAACCCCGAAGCACCTATGGATGCTTCCGTCTTCCTCAACGGTTTGTCCTAGCCATGTGTTGACAAAATACATACTAATAACCATTTGCCCAGACCCACAAACTCGCGCTGCGATCCATGCTCCGACAAGCAAAGATTGGCTCGAGACTTTCTACTATCCGTTTGGCAGTAGTAAGCACTCCCCCGCGTATCCCAATCCGTATTCATTGACCCATCCGTAGATTTTTCCAATGGCGACCCAAGTATGTTTCATTCTTCCCTCCAGTCTAATAAAAGGTTATTCAAGCGACTCTTTTCCAGGCGTCGAGTAGGTGATCTGCTGCATCATCCGTTGTGTATACTGAAGAAAAACTAGGCCAATGGCGTTCTTAACTGACCTTGCGACGAATGCAACGGCGCATCACATGAAAATCATTATCTTCTCTGGAAACGACGATTCTCTCATCTCCCATGTTGGTTCTCAAGGTCAGTCGCCTACAGTGTACATTTGGATGCAGCTAACGAGTACCTGCAGTAACCATCCAAGTGCGATTTCAGCAATAATCCTGGGTGATCATGGTACTCATTTATCCCATTTCGCAGAATACGACATTTGGTGGTATCCAGGGTTTCACTCGCAAACCAGAGACGCCGTGGTACAATGATGCTGGAGACTTTGCGGGTATTGTCCATCAAGAACGTGGCTGGACGTACGCCCTCGTTGTACACGCCGGACATCTTCTCGGTTATTCGAATCCTGTCTCTGTTAGTAACGATTCTTTCCGTTGTCTTGCTGGTCTAATAGTCTAGCTGTAGGCGTTCACGCTCGTCCGAGACTTTATCTTTGGCAACAACGCAACGGGACTCGTCACCAACACTGACACCGGATCGGTCACTGTCGTCGGCGGAGAGGTGTCCTCCCTGGGCAACAAAATCATGACAGGCCAAGCAGGAATTTACTATGGTTCCGCTACGACCGCGTCCACCTATTTCTTCCCAACTGCCACCGTGGAAGCGTGGAACGAATACATTGCGACTGCCACTTCACAGCCTCAAGGTCAGCAAACGTGTCAAGATCAGAGCGCTCGACCGACTTGATCGCGAGCAAGCCGCTTGTCCCGGAATTTGTCCTTGCGATCGCCTTCACGCTGTAACGCGAGCATCATTTCCCCCTTTTTCCTAGCTTTCTTATCGGTGGGCTTCATGGAGTCGGACTTGCATCACTGATGGTCTCTTCAATTACTTTCATGCATGACCTGACGGCATCTCATCCTTATTGTTATTGTCAATGCTGTAACCATATCCACTTTTTGTCTTCGTGTTGTCGTCGTTGCACTACTCGTGTTTTAAATCAATCGATCATTTCCGTGTTGGAATCACGTACTCCGAGCTAGGGAAGCTCTGATATAGAACTGAGAAACGACGATTTGGCAAATATCTGTTCTTGGATTGGAGTAGCATACTTCACGTCAATCAATATAATGCAAGCAGTAGTGTCACTGGGATACTTTCACAATGGCATAGAAACACAGAAAGTCAAATTGATGACTTGATATTCAAACTAAAGATATATGGGAAGTTTTCAGACCTAGGTTTGGAACTCAAGGGTAAGAATCATAGGACAACAGGCCCCTGAGAGGATGGTATGTATTTCAAATTCCGTAAATCTAGGACTATTATTTGTAAATTACTTCTTTCCCTCCTGAAGTTCATTTGCTTGAGCTGAGCAAACTGGTTACCACTGGCAAATATAAAATTTGTTGTCTCAAAAGTATATTAAACTTCAGTGGGAGAACACAACTTGATATTGGCTAATTGTTCTTCAGATGCACAAAACCAGCACTCAATCCCAACAGCAACCACAAATATATTTTACATGAAGTAGAAACCAATACTCCCAGAGCTCATGCTTTAGAACTTTAAACTGTGCTAAGCTCCATTGCATATGCCACAGCCAGCTTCGAGAACTCCAACATATGATCAAATGAAAATTCAGTCGAGATATCAATGCGACTGAAAAGAATCAGTAATAATTCATGAAAGCTTGCAGGAACTTACTCTCTGCTCGAGTGAATATTGTCATGATTAGCATTTTCGAATGCTGACTCTATAGCATGATCAGTAAGATAAGCATATTCAAGTCAATAATATTACCAATGGTAAAGATGGATGGGTATCCAGCCTTGCTCCAAGATGCACTACAGGATGTGAATTAGCACAAAAACGAAGAGCTGGGATTAAATGCATACTGGTCTGAACATGCATAACCACACTTGGTCTCGACATAAGGGATAGACAGGTAGGCATCAACAAGTTGTTTATTATACTTGGTCAGGCTAGGAAACGCATCAACCTTCAGAGATAATGGACACAATGAAAAAGAAACTCACCCGTCATCTACATAGTCTACGATGACACCGACTTCCTCATTGGTACCCTGTTTGAGCCAGGCAGTCATGTCGAACTAACAACAATCAGCAAAACACTGCACGATATTTCCGATCATACCTGGCTCATAGCATAAACTTCCAAGCCCTGAGTTGCGTAGGCCTGAGCTACTGCCTGTGATCCAAGTAATCCACCCTCCTGTATATCAAATAAACCTCCGATTGGTAGTATTAACGAAAAGTCTCACTTCTGCGGAGTACCAATGAAACTCGACTGGTCTTTCCGGAACAAAACCTGATGCCAAAATTGAACGATAGGACTCAAGGATGGTGACCGTGCCAGAGCCGTCATCGTCAGCACCTGAATAAACGATGACAAAATGGTTCACTAATAACACCTAATCAATACTGACCTGGGGCTGGCTGGAAAGGCCAAAAATTGGTACTTTTATTACAAGAATAAGCATCCGTTATATCACGTAGACAAACAACTTGCCTGTCTTGATGAGCACCAATAATTACGACTCTATTATCTGTTTGAGATGAACCATTGATTCTAGCAATCTGGAAGAAAGAATCAACGACCGTCAAACAGGACAGCATATTCCTCACAATGGTATGCTGGCCCCATGAGTGTTCAAATTCCTCTACCGTGATGTAAGGTCGCAGCGAGGGGGATGCATTCTCATCCGTGACCTGTCAAGGTTCGGCCAACCGCACACCGGGATAGCAAACATGGCTCAAACCTGGGTAACTTTCGACAACAACCATAGCTGGCTTTGTCTTCCGGTCTGCACACTCGTCCGTTAGTACAAGCGTCACACAATGCGACGACATGACGGACCTCGCTGCGATAATCTACCAAAACGATAATGATGAGCACCATAGAACAAGGTCGGACGAACGACTCATACATCGCGTCCGGAAGCTCGAAAATTTCTCTAGATTTTCCCTCGGTCCCGCAGTCGACAAAGTCTCGATGACACTGGTCACTTGCTCATGCAGCCTCGGGGGTGTGTAAGAGACTGCTTGGTATTGAGCACAGCTATAAACCTGTCTCGTTAAACACGTACTAGTATCTTGTGCTCTTGGCACGCGGGAGAGGGCTTCAAGGTAGGGTGTATCTGTGCTATGGCACGTCATCATCTCACGACGTTTATGGCATCGAGTCGGTGTACCTACATATCGAAGAATTTGATTCCTTTCGCCTTTGCCTCAATCTAGTACCGCAACAATGGCGAGTTAGTTCGATGTGCTGTGACAGGTGATCTCAGTCAGACCTTCTCGAGCTCTGTCATGCGCACGGGCAGTTTGCCTTCCATTTGCACCAGCCGCTCCTCATTGAGATCGAGACTGAACCCCTCCATGACGCTGGGACTCGCATCAAAGGTCTGGCCGTTGAGGACGACTTGCGGAGCCATTCCGGAGCCATGGAATGTTTGAATAGTAGCAGCAAGGGATCTCCCAATAACCGGGAACAGCAGGAGAATGGGCCTCATAACTGAATGAACAAGGTCGGGAGACACCAAATGCCACAAGCCCGATGCTATACTTAAATAGGATGTCGACGTGAACCGTTGAACAAACTTGGATCAACAAGGACAAGCAAGTCAAAACTGTGGCAAATTCTCCCTCGATACGCTCTTATGTAATACCAAGTACGCACCGCGTTCAACACTCCAAAGTCCTGCCAAATGTCGTGACGAAAGATCCACGGTTTGAAGTACTTACTGGTACACAGTAAATGGAGTGGAATCCAACTTGTCCTCCATATTTGGAGCTGAACTTTGCTCCATCCGAGTCGCTCAGCGCTCAGCTCGCCACGTCATATATGAAGGGTGTTTTGATTTCGAGGCTTTGCCGCCACTGGCTGGGACAGAGATCCAAAAATAACTTCAAAACCGTCCCGGAGTCCATAACTTAGGGGCCATGCGATTCATAAGCAAGGTAAATACAATGTGGAAATAAACTCTCGAGTGGCTTGTATTCGAATGGATGCCACGTACGTCGTCGCAAGGAGAAAATTCGGGGCAAGGATGCTCACGTGGACGAATTGGCAGTTCAGCTACTTCTCCTGTATCACGAGTGAACATCTTTGGGAGCAGAGCAGCAAGCCAAGAGTACGAGGGGCGGCTTAACATCTTTAAATTGACTCCTGAGCTGCGCTGATGTTACAAAAATTTGACACAGGACAAGAAAATTACACGGCTCGAAGACGACGAACGAAGATACGATTTACAAGGACGTCGGTGAGCGCCAGGGCCAAGTGGACGAGCTCGAGACGAAACATATGCCAGTGGGAGATCGAAGGAGCCGTTCGCAGAAAGACACAGAGTCGAGTTGACCTATCGGGGTTGGTCTGCTGGTGGGCCAGACGACATTTAGAACTGCTCCGAGAGAGGGTACGGATAAGCCGAAACCGAGGAAGACGTGTCGGAGAAACCAGTTCGTGTTTCGTGCGCATCGGTCCGCTTCGGTTCCATGTTCCATTGGCCTGACCTGAGGATCCAAGAGGCTTGACGACGACGCTTGATGGCAGCCCGACGCATGAAGTAGCGAACCAGGAAGAAGACCATCTAGCCAAGATATAAGGACGACTCAGAACGAGGAGAATAGTGCAGATAACGAAAAGGTTGTCAGACCGCAACGATGGTGCACAGACCCACAAAGGCGAGGACGCAGGCAACGGTGGCGGTGATCAATTGTTTATGGTCGGGCGGCGTGCCAATGGCTGACTCGTTCGACTGAACAAGTGGAGTCAATGAGTCAATGACGGGGGTATGGTTCAATCGCGGGACGAAGTGCGAGCCCGGGGTGCTTGTAGTCATTCAATATCGACGCAATGTAAATAGTGGGATGGATGGACATACTTTGGGTCGTTCGAGTATATCGTGGCTCCATGCAGGGATGTTGTCGGAGTAGGTGAGCTATCTACGCGACGCCTTACGGTTTGGTCATTGGTGGCGAGGGCGTACATGTCTCCTTGAGCGGCATAGGTGGAGGAAGCTACCGCAGCAGCGAAGGAGAGAAAATAGGCGATCGCCACGCCTACGAACATTGGGGAAGGATGGTACCTGGGAGATGAAGATTGGTTCAAGTTCGAGGTCAGGTTTTATTGAAGAAAGTAACCTGTCTCGGCAGTTGAAGACAACCCAGTGGCTCAAATCATTGGGCAAGTCCGACGAGTCCGAGTCGGAGGACATTTTACTTGTCGTCTGTATAACTTCTTCTCCTTAGTATAATCAACACCTGCCATGTGCACGGTGCACACCATAGAGACTCCGATTCCCAGTGAAACTGTTGCCGTAGAATGCTCTCCTTGCCGGATCATTCCCGGCTTGTGAGTGTTGTCGACGTCCGCCAGGAACTCACGCGGTAAAGCATTTTCAACCGTATCTCCAGTTCAATCACTACTATTGCCAGAGTACTGCAGCTCCGGTTCCCGCCTTTGCGTAGGCGTCTATTCCTAACCTAGACACAATTTGCATTTCCGTGGTGACCAAGCATAGGGACCTCTCTCAGGCTACCCTCAATTCAGGATGCCCAATGCATCCGCCAATGATGCGACAGCAACGTAGGCATAAGTATGGGTCAAGGCCATATCAAATTTGCCTCTATCGCGCGCGCTCTCCGTCAACCGTTTTCTCACCTCCAGGTCATTCAATGCACTGCCAGAGACGGGCTGCGCGCTCAGAAAACAATGCAACCATAGCTTCCGATCCGTGAACGGCGAGATATAGTTCTCGGTAACAATGATGGGATAGACGCACAGTGAAGGCAACGGCACGACGGTTCCGGGGAAGTCAAGGACGCCAGTGATGTTGTATTCCTCATCGACCTAGCGCAGATGTTTCATCAGTGCATAAGCGCGGTGGGCAATATGACATACCAGGAAATTGGAGCTCGAAAGGTCGTCGTGGTTAAGTACGAAGGGTCCATTTTCGTACTCTGGCAGCGAGATCTTGTGCTGGATGAGGCGACACTGCTGGACGGAACGCATGTAGTCACCGTCGTCGTCTTCCAGATCCACTGCAGCAAAATTCTCATTGAGATTCAGGATGGCGGTATGATACTCTGAGACGATGTCAAAGGGACCCTTTGACGACGATGCTTCATAGATTTGTCCACGTTCTGGAGGAAATAATATCCCCGCGTTGAAATACTCGCCGACGGTGAAAGCGCCGCTGCCAATAGGCTGCTCCTGGATGCTGCCGATCTTGTGAAACTGCAACGAAGCTTGACCGTGTCATCAGCAGCGCACAGAGGAAGTGCAAGGGACTGATCGTGCATACCAAGTTGCATGACGAATCCGGCCAACTGTCGGTAAACTTTTTCTGCGGAGGCACGCATCGATTCGTGCTCCTTCTCGTTCTTGTGGATGTCTCGTAGTTCCAGAGGATGGCCCGGAAGACGCTCGATTAACATATAGGATGCTCCAACGTCATTTTCATGATCTGAACCGCTGCGGCAGGCCAGAACGGCTGGTACGGGAATGGTTGTATGGAGCTTGATATAATTGAGGGCAGCAGCACATGAGTGCATGAGCTTGTCCGATGCATCGTGCGACGAGCAGTTGTAAGGTAAGGGAAAACGCGCAAACCACCTTACATCGTCCTCGAAGACAATCTCAAAGAGAATGTTATAGCCTGCAGGAGGGATGCGTTTATCATTTTTGGTACCCCAGTAAGAAGTTGACCCTGACCTCCAACAATTGTTTGGCCAGTGATACATTTGACCCCTTTCCTCAAGATCGATGCTGCAGCACATAGTCGATCTGTGCTTATCGACGGGAGAAACTTCTCCAGGTCAGGGTCCTGGTACGTTGAATGAGCAGACATGCGTGCAGTGGCTTCAGTTCTTGCCAGGTGGGTCCGTAAAGGATGTAGGACCCTCGTCGCTCACCAAGCTCAGACCGATTAATACCGTACCTGAGCATGCCTATTATGCTACTGGATGATAAATATGTACCTGATGGATGATGGATATGATTCTCGAAGGCGCTGACCCGCCAATTCAATTAGACTCGTGACCAGTCCGTCTAAAAGAGGAGCAAGCAAGCAAGCCGTCGATAGAACGGACTGGTAAATTTGGTTGTGGCGCAAGGGGGATCCGCCAGATAACGTGACCTGTATCCAATAAGATAATTCGTATTTCCCAATGAAAATTATTTCGATTCCATTTTGAAATTCATCGTCGAAATTCATCAAGGGACTGCGCCCAGCACGCCACGCCGATATCCGAGCGGCATGGACCGCGAGGTCATCGCGGCCTTCGTTGAGGCGTTTCGTCGGGCTCCATTGGACACGCTAAACCAGCTGGCTGCAACATTGATCGGCGATCAACTACCCCATGAATATATTGCGACTTTGAATGACGAAGATAAACTCGAGGCACTCCGAGCATGTCTGATTGTGTCGGTTCTGACTGAAGGTCGTGTCGTTCCACGAATTTTTCAGCTTCAGGCTTCCCTGGCGATGCTGCAACGACATGACCGTGTTATTATCGCTGGTAGTACCGGCAGCGGAAAGATTCTTTGTCCGCTTGTGCCCATTCTGCTGCGTCCGCAGTTGATATCGGTGACAATATCTCCATCGAAGCGCCTCCAAACGACTCAGGTAAGGTCATACTAGAACCGAAGATACTGATAGTCTGTATCGTGTAATGTCCACGGTCTCGTCGTCGGAATCCATGATTGAAGTCCAGTGTGCGAGGTGTCTTGGGGGACGAAGAAAGTACGGTGAGCAAGTACAAGGGCTTATCCGATTCGGATGAGATAACCAGTTATCCTGTGGGTAGATACGGGCCGGGTTATCTTACTAAGACGAAAGGTCTAAAGAGGGACATGGCAGTCACGTTATCCTTCAGAGTCTGGCGGATTCGTTCATCCCCTTGCGCCACAACCAAATTGCGAAGTGTCGTCAAATATCTGTAGTGCTACTACTGGACGATAAGAGCATGATTCTGGATCATGCACGCCACCCATCATTAATGTGAGGCTCTGTTCGAGCGAGGCGCTGAGGATGTCCTCGACAAAATAGGTTGAAGCAGAAAGGTATAAAAAGTCCTTAGACTCAAGCATCACACAGTCACCTGAATCACACTTGTAACACACTACACAGTGAGAGCCCTCAAACCTTTTACCAAGTTTCAAAGACACTCATGTAATAAAGGAATTATATAATGCAGAAGAGTCACCATTGTAGCACATGCGAGAAGGTTGCAAAGCCAAGTTGTATTAAAAAAGGCCATATTAAATATTGTGCAAAGCACGAAAAATATTATCAATCTTGGGACCAATGCAAGAGCTGCCAGGCTGACCAGAAGTGATAGGAATCGCGCGGTAGGTTTTTCGATACGATGGGACAACGAAGGGAAGAAACTCACGGACCTCGTTTAGGAGTAACAACTTGTCTGATGTTGTATTTCAACTTGCATTGAAAATACGGGATCTTGCTTGGATGGACGTGCACCAGACAGATTGTAATGACTTCACCTTGTTCATGTCGACATGAATCCATTCCGTCTTTAAGTAACTGCGGTCCCACCTTGTTTGATCACTGGCTCTCAGCGCTTGTCATTCCCGCTATGTCGGTTGCTCAACCGCTTACCCGTTCGAACGGGCGACTAGAACTGAGAGTGGTGGTCAGTAACATGTCTGAATTGGCAAACGATGCAAGTCTGATACGCTTGTAGTCATTCGAGACCAATACTTGGTGAGGATAGAGGCATATTAGAAGTCATCTCGGACATGCTGGTGGAGCAGCCGAGCTATATGTGCAGTCTTCTAATTGGATTCTCGGTGGAGTATGTCCATGTCTCCAAGAGTGGAGAGAACGAGCAGAAAGACGACCGCCAGACCCATGAGCATCGCTGAAGACGAGCAATGGCGGAGATAGTTTTGCCTCGGCGGGATCACACTCACCGTGGTCTCCGCAAAGACTCCACGAATGCGCACAAATACTTCAATTTGTGACATGCGCAGTTGGGAAACGTCGTCCAACAGACAACATGTTAGCCTTCTCAGACAACAATTTCGAATTCTTGTTATCACTCGGATCCAGAATATACCCAAGTACGGACCCTCGCTGTACTTTGCTACATTCATCATATCATCTGCCCCGAGGACGTAAATAGAAGAGCAGGAGGCAGAATGAAGTGTTGCTGCTCCTGCATGGAGAGGGTGAGTTGCAGAAGGTTTGATGGAAGTCATCGAAGCATGAGTCATGCTATGACAAATACATCCCTTGTGGCTGAACTGTACAGTTCACCGGAGATTTCCGACGACACCAACCCACAGTCCCCCGATATTAGTGCTCGGAACGCTCGACTCGTCAAGACTACCGCCCTTCAACATGGCACGTCCTTTTGACCTCGACGCAGACATGATGGCACTCACAGACGTTCCTAGACCAAACGTACTCGCAAAGTCGGTGTGACCGGAAAGTACGGTACCGTGCGTAGCGTCCGTCTCTCCACCGCGTTCGCCGAGCTCACCTCTCGCAGCGTTACGGTGCCTCCCTGCGAAAGCAGGTGAAAAAGGTGCGTCTTCATCCTCGTCTACGGACGTCGATATCGCTGATCTTGCTTCTCGCATAGATGGAAATAACGCAACACGCTCGTTACACTTGCACGTTCTGCGGCAAGGCAAGCATGCCCGTTCACTGCTTGCAAGCGTACTTGACCGTCGTATTCGACAGGACTCCGTCAAACGTACGGCCGTCGGCATTTGGCATTGCCGTGGATGCAAGAAGACGATCGCTGGCGGTGCTTGGACGGTGGCGACGACTGCGGCTGCTACAGTGCGGAGGTGAGCCATGTCTGCATGCACGATCGAATGGTTCCGATCTAACATCTGGCATAGCACCGTTCGTCGTCTGCGTGAGCTGACAGAGGCATAAAATACATGGGTTTTCGTCTTTGCATGCTTTCATCACGTTGTTTTACATATCTCGACCCGAATTACTATGCCTCATGACGAGACACAAAGAAATCAATCCATGTTCTCTTGAGGTCGTGCAACTCTCAAAGTACATCATGATTTATTCAAAGCGAACAGAGACAAATGTTACGAGTGCGAAATGTGACAAATCCATGTCAAGAACCAATCTCTGGTCCATCTTCTCATGTGGGGCTATCGCCCTCTTCCTCATCACTAGCATCCTCGTCCCCCGCATCAGAGAGGTCATCATCACTGTCGTCATCACTCTCTTCGCTCTCATTGAACATGAGAGATATATACTCATCACCGAGCTGAGCATCCTGGACCGAGATCTGCTGTGAACTTGAGGTATTGTTAGAGATACCATCAGAACCAGAGGTGGCCATAGAAACAGCCGCGTCAACAGCGGCCGCAGGCAAAGAGGGAGAACCAGTCTTGACCGTCCTCATTGTAGTCGGTGCTTTGCGGTTGCGATTTGCACGAATGACGTGCGGAAGCTTGCACCCCTTGGTCGAACAAGTGCCCTTTTCCGCAAAGTCTGGACACTCGCGAACATGTTGCGTCTGACAATCGAGACCTTTGGAGCAATAGCCAAGTACCGCAAAGTCGCGACAGACACCATGTCGCTGGCCCACGCGGACGTGAGGGAACGGACAATTCTCCCGAGTACACCGCCCGTTGTTCGCAAAATGAACACAGAGGGGAGTACGTTCCGGGATGGGGTCATGGGAAAGATTGCAGGAGTCGGCGGAGTTGGGGCAGTTGCCATGCAAAAAGTGCCAACAGATCGCAATCTTGTTGGGGTCGTGCTGGTACATACAGGTGAGACCACGGCTGCAAGCACCTGAGCAGCCGTGGCATGACGAGGGGGTCGTCTGTATTGAGGATGGAACGTTGGGAGGAAGCAGTTGGAGACGCACCCGTTGTGGTGAAGCGAGGGCATGGTTTGTTGAGATATTTCATGCGCTTGTTGAGTTGGCGGCCTCTATAACGAGGAATCAGACTGGGATCGCGGGAGGAATTGTGGCGGTGGACAGACTGTGTTAGCCGACGGGTGTTGTCGAGGGTCATATTTCGGTTCCTTGGTCGGTGTGGTTGGGTGCGAGAAGATACCTTTGTTTTGTAAGCTCGATGAGCAGGGATGCGGTGTCTATGCATTGTCCTTGAAAAATCGGTCGGTTGGGGTATCGGCTTGAAGGGAACATTGGATGCTGTAGAGGGTTTGGTTACTGGAGGGGGAGGGTTGCGATGCGGTTTGGTGACACATAACTGAAGGAGACTCACGGTCCTTGCGAACGAGAGAGCGAGAGGAGGACTGGAAAGTGACGCCGTCGATGACGACGTCGCGGGTCGAGGATGGGACTTGGGTTGTTGATCTTGGAAGGGAACGGGTCTTGTGCTGGTTGATTGCACCTTGAAGCTGGTCAGCGACGTTAATATAACGATTCTGGTGTTGATTTTACCTGTAAGACGGGCGATTTCCGCCTTGAGCGCTGCGTCGGACGTCGAGGCCATCGGGGAGGGGAACGAAAAGCGACAGAACCGAGATTGGTAATCACCACCGCCATCATGTACCGTCGCTGGCTGGTGTTACTCGCGCTCTCGTACATTCTATGGCTCACCGCGACCCGCTCGGGCTCACCCTCCAGCGACGTTCGAGCCTTCGCTCAGCCCCCCTTTGTCGCGCATCATTCACTCACCGTCATCTTGCCCGTCATTCCGGGCACGCTGGCCACGCTGGACCAACTGTTGGCCCCCTTTCTGGTCCCTACAAACATCCTGTACGAAGTCGCGATCGTCTGTCCCCTCTCCCTCGTCGCCGACACCCATCGCAAGCTGCGTCTTGTTCTGCCGCATGCGACACAGGGCCACCCAAAAGTGACCCTATATCCATGGCCTGGTCTCACGCATCATCATCAAGCCTCTCTCGAACTCGTCGCTCGGGTAAAGACCCCATGGGTTCTCCTCCTCGACGAACACGGTCTCGATATAACGACCGAATGCGACAGAGCATACCTGATGCATCCGCGTGCAGTTCGTCTGCCTGTTGGGCCCCGTGGATTCGCGGGATCGTCTCAAAACCGGTCTCAGCTCTCGCCTTCCGACCGCGTACAGCCAGCAGCATTTCTTGTCCCTCCCTTTGTCGCTCCCTCCAGCCTCTTGGCCGGAGCACCTCTCACTTCCCCAGTCTGGCCTCTACTAGGAAATTACATTGCAAAATCGACGCTCAGCTCGTTCGGTGGTATCGTTATCGGCACAGACATCTTGGACATGGCGACTTGTAATCCCAGGACGGGTTTCGATACTACCCTTCCAGACGGGGAATCCGACGACGATCCGGACGTTCACACTCTGGCTTATCTTGGTTCCTTACCTATATCCCCAAATGGTTTCTTTGTTTTGGCGTTTCCTCGTAAAGAGGACCTCAGACATTTCATCCCGGCGACGTGCAAGCTCCTCCACCAAGGATATACCGTGCTGGCCTATCTTTATGATACAATCGACGAAACTGAATTTTCTGGCGTTGTCAACGAAAGAAATTGTACTATATTCTACTTTCACCGCTCAAAGAGGCTTCCTAGCTTATCCGACTGGCTCGACTCCCTTGGATCGGTACCCGACATCGTGATTGGTTTGGACCACCAGGACCTTGTTTCGTCGACGTTCTCGTTCATTTTGGAGCAACCCCCTCTTCTCAATACCACCCTGATGAGGCTTCCTCGCCTCGAGTTGCCATATACTGAATGGGTTGGAACCTTGACTCTCCATGAACTGCGCAGTTCGTCCTTCCTCTCTCACAAACTAACATTACTCTACTTGTGAAACACAGATTGGAACGTCCCCGAAATTACAATCAGTGTGATCACGAACAATCGCCCACACTCCCTCCGGCGCCTGTTCGAATCGATCCAACGCACGCTATTCTACGGTGACAAGGTTAATATACGTATCAACATGGACCAAACTTCTGACCCTGAAACCATGCATATCGTGCATGACTTTGAATGGCTCCACGGTGATGTGTTCCTCCACCATCGAGTCATTCATGGAGGCTTACTTCCCGCTGTCGTCGAGTCATGGTACCCGCACTGCGACGACTCCTATGGTTTGTTACTCGAGGATGACATTGAATTGTCGCCTCTATCTTATGCATGGGTCAAAATGACGCTCTTGCGCTACAAGTTTGTTCGAATTCATACAGGTGACCGTACACTAACACTCCTCTCAGATACGGCAATTCCAGCCCCTCTTCTTCGCAGCTCTTCGGGATCAGCCTCTACCAACAAAAAATGATCGAGCTCCGTCCCACAGGCCGCCAACCTTTCAACGCCCGCACGCTCTTCCGATCCGCCTCGCTCGCCGACCCCTCCACCCCCTACCTCTCTCAAATCCCATGCAGCTGGGGCGCGCTCTACTTTCCCTCTCACTGGCGCGAGTTCCACGACTACCTCACCCTCCGCCTCTCCCAACGCGTCCTCCCTATCAGCAGCACGATCGTCCCAGGCGTACGTTCCAACATGTGGACCCAATCGTGGAAAAAGTACTTTATCGAGCTCGTCTACCTCCGCGGCTACGTCATGCTCTACCCCAACTACAACGACTTTGCGTCCCTGTCGACGAACCACCTCGAGGTGGGCTCGCACGTCAAGGACGAACCTGGGGAGGTGTACGAGCAAAAGAAGCGCTTGTTTTCGCTTCCGTTGATGCGTCTCGCGGGCGCGTTGGCGTCACCGCCACCGTCACTGGGGGACGCGGCGCACGGGCAGAGGTTGTTGGACTTGCCTGGCGGGGCGCTGCCCAACTGGGAGCGACTTCCCGTGTTAGATCTCGTGGGCGAGGTGTCATCGATGGAGGCGATCCAGAAGCGGGGCGAGGAACGGCGGTCCGAGTTGGGCCCTTGTTCGATGGGCGTTGCATCGCTTCCTGCGAGCGTACGAGACGTTTTGTGTCCTGTCCCTGTCTAGCTTTGTCATATACATGTCGAAAATTGCATACTCTGTTGTGACCCTCAGACACGCGGTTGGTGATACGGGCGAGAAGGGCCCAAAGCAGACTGGACAGCAAAACCAAGCCATTTAATTCGTACATTTCCTGGAACACAAATGCCCTGGACCTTCTAACTACGACGATCGAACCGTACCAAAAGCAGAACAAATCTTAAAATATGTATTACGAAAAACGAGGTGGTGGGGGTCCAAGCAAAGACAGGACCCGTCTCTCGTCCTAGATCGTGATCTGCGAACTATCCAAGCCCAGCGCGTGCAAAAACAGGTTCACGTTGGCTAGCTTGGCCTTTCTCTCCTCGTCGTCTACCATGCCCCACCCTTTTTGCGCGCTCGCCACGTTTTCGAGCACCTTTTCGCGCAGACCAGCGACCAGCGTGGACTGCTGTTCCGTCGAGGCGTGGAGCGCCAGCGCGGCGAGGAATTGCCAGACAGGCTGGTCGAGCATCTCTGCGCCTGGTGGCTGTGGAGGTATACGACCGTGGATGTTGTGTTGCGTCGGCGTGGCGGCAAGCTGAAGGGCGCGTCGTGTAGAGGGAAAGAGCAGAAGGAAGTGGGGCGCGAGCAGTTGGAACAGATGATCAAACATGAGTTGCCTGGAAAACGAAATCAGATGTGACATCGTTTGTGGCACGAAGGTCGCCAATGTCCGTACCATTGCTCAGCGTCCTCGGCTGTGGGAATGCTCGTCTCTGGAACGCCACTCATTTCTTGTTTGATGATTTCCACTCGACTCATGAAGAGCGTCAGGATTGCAATGCCAGGCTACAATCTCTCAGCTGTTGTAGTCCCGTAATGGCAACACCACGCACCCTAGTCTGAGCGATCATCACTGCATCGCTCCTGTCCAACAGCAACCCCAAAAGACCAGCGATGAGCCTCAGCTCTGCCTTGGCTACGACCGGCAAGATGCTCTGCAGCACACTTCCGAGGAAAGCCTGCGTTTGCCTCTCTACCTCGTCCCTGTCAGGCGGGTTCGCGTCACTATTCGAAGAAGGCGATTTGCTCTGTGCGTGGAGGTGAGAATCCTCGGGCAGATCGAGTAGTTGAGCGTATTTGACGACGTCCAGCTGAGAAAAGCATGCGACCAGGAGGGTCAGCAGAGTAAGCATGCGAGCGGGTTGGATGTGACGACTGAGCCTCGGCAAAATTCTTTTTCCTTTTGCCGGAGTCAGTAGTGATATGAATGGATGAGGATCGCTACACGTCCCAACGTTAGTGCGTTCTGGATTGCATGGCAGGTCTATAGCAGAGGCTGACCTAGTCTCAAGGGGTACCAAGACATTCAAGCCAACCCATATTTCCTCAACGAGGCTTTCGTACTCTGCTTCCCTGTGCACACGTTTAGTTCGAATGACTAATACCAATGCCATCACGCAAGCTAGCACGTACCAGATAGCGACAGATTCCTCATCCTCTTCAAGAGGCTGGTCCCGCCTCAGTTGTTCAATATTGAGTGCAAGATCATATAGCGACTCGAGTGCAACAAGGACCTGACGTTGTGTGAGGGGATCTTTTCTAACCACCCCATCCTGCTATCAGAGGATGAGTGATGAAAGAAAGAAGACGATAATGAGAAACCGACTCACGCCAGCAGCGTCACCCAACGCCTCTCGTCCTAGTTTCGCAGCCTCGCGCACCGCGCCGTCGCTATCTTTACTTAGACTATGCCCCTGTCCATCCTCTCTCGATATGTGCGGATGCGTACCCGACAGTGTGGCGGCCGCGTTAGCAGAGTCCACCTGTAGGAGTTGACGGGGAGCAGCCTTATAGCTTCGTCCGGATGTTTTGCCGAGGGCACCTTGGAGACTGTGCAATGCTGGATATCAACGCGAGTCAGCATCTATCCTTGAGGCTGCCCAGGGAAGGCTTACAGTGCAGCCCCTTCTCCTTCTCCCTCAATCTGGCGTTACTAACGATCCTCTCCACCTGCGCCTCCATCTTTTGCATGGCACTCTGTCTCCTACCACCTGTCTTTTGTCCCGGCATACCCAATCCCACACCGCCTCCGCTTCCGAATTTCAACACGCGTTCTGAATCCGCGCCGGGTTGGAGACCCATACGAGAACGGAGAAGGGCGCCATAAACTTGTGCATAAAAGTCTTCTGCATAAGGATCTTGAGTGACGAGTTGCGACACTTGAATGCGGGTTATAAAGTCCTTATCGGATTGCGTCATAAGGTCGTTATAGCGTGACTGCGGAAAATAGTCTGGATTACACCGCTCCCGCGAAGAAACAGCGAGCAATTTACCATGTGAGCGATCTTGGAAGCTTTTCTCCGTCGCTTTTCTTCCATCCGCTCAGTCTCCATGATCTTGCGCATAGCTTCTGCTCTCAGGGCCTCTTGCTCCACCTGACTGATACCCTGCATATCTCGCAGGAATTCTGCTTGAGCCATCTCCGACAGAAGCCTTTGTTGAAGCTGGATGCTCTGCGGTAAAAACTGTGCGTTATGCTGGTTAATCAGAGGTAACTCCCCGCCTCCGCTCACACCCGTAGTAAAGGCAGCTGCGGCAGGAGAATGCGTACGACGTTGCTGCAATGCCTGCAAGTCGGCATAACTTGCCTGTCGGCGAGCCTGGAGCGACGGCTGCTGCTGAAGCTGTGAAAGCTGCTGGGCACGGAGTTGCCTCTCGAGTTCCTCCATTTTCAGGCGTTCCTGCAACTCCTTGAGTCGCTCTTGTTGCTGCCTCTCTTGTTCCTGCTGAAGCATCAAGATCTGTTGTTGGTGTTGATGCTGTTGGAACCTGGGCGACTGCGTCCTCGGCAACAGCGTCTGAGCCTGCGTATGATGCACCAAGCGCGGGGGCGGGGTCACCTGTTGTTGATGGACCTGATGAAGACGGAGTTGCTGTTCTTGTTGAATGAGTTGCTGTTGCTGAAGCTGCAAAAGGCGGATACGTTCCTGGTCCCGAAGCTGTTGCTGCTGTTGTTGTTGCTGCAACAACTGCTGTTCCTCCGCCAATCTCACCTCCCGTTCCCGCTGCCTGAGTTCCAGCTCCTGGCGTTGCCGGGCCTGTTGAGCCACGAGCCTCATTTCAGCCTCGATGTCTTGCACGGTCCGAGCCCCAAGCGGGTTAGCGCCATGTGAGATTGGCTGGTGTAGCTGCTGATCGAATGCGCGATGATGATCTGTGAGCGCCTGTTGACCATGGGCGAGAGAGGGTGTCGTCGACGAAGCAAGATGCCTGGATGCCGATGAAGGTCGATGATCCGTGGGACGCGTTGCTCCGTTGGCACCTCGAAACAGTGAAAACGGAGACTTGTCGTCCCAAATCGACTCGAGCGAGTGCGGAGCGGAAGCTGGCGCTGGAGACATGCCTACCCGGGTTAGGGAAAGAGCATGCAGTGGATAAGTACTAGGATTGTCAACGTCGATTCAGAGGAGCAGGTCACTTACCCCGATCAGAGTGCCTCGAAGCAGCATAAGTACGCTCTTGGGCGGGCGTGCGCTCCCTCAGAGGTTCTTGGGGAGTTGCGCGGCGATCATGTCTACCACCAACTGAATCTGGGAGTGTCTGGGTGGAAAAATCGAAATCTCTGCCTGTGATGAAGGTGTTGCCAACGAGAGGCAGGATTCCCGTTAATGATATCAGATCTGAGAAGACTGTAGGTTATCGACTGACCAACAGCGCCAGCCCCACCGAACGTCTCGTCATTCAACTCATCGCCGCCCTCCAGGAGGGCATCACCGAGGCCGTCGTAGCTCTCTTCCCCCCAAGTGTAGACTGCAAGGTCCTCCGATTCTTGCAGGCCGCCTTCCAAGAATTTCTTCTTGTCTTGTTCTAGATTGCTCGTCTCGAAACCAAAGAAAGACATAGAAAAGGGTTTTCCGTTTTTTTTCTTCCGCCTCCAGGGAAGCGGAGGAGTTCAAGGAGATCGCTATGAAAAGTCGGCAATCACGCAATTTCAAAACTCTTCTTGAAGATCCTTAGGACCTCAGCGACAACAAATAACACCACACACATGCCCGCCCTCACTCATCACAAACATTGCAAAATTGTGAGATTCCCTAATATGGCTGAGTTTCCCTGACGGCACGTGAGAAGAGTTAGTCGCGACTGGTTGCTTATGTCAGGAGCTACCATGAAATCCAAACCTTCGGACACATCCATCGTATGGTAATATCATAACAACTGAGTTCCGATAATGTAAGATATTGCATTCTCGTAGATGATGTGAAAGGCAAATGGCGCCCGCGACCAGACTCGGACTACAGTGAACCATACCCCTCCTGAGCCCATACGTCTTCGTCGAGTTCCTCTCCTTCGTCCGCAATGATAATATCATCCTCTTCGCCCCCGCTCTCCTCCGACTCTGAATTTCTAAGTTCATCTCCCTCTTCACCCACCCCATCACCCATCCCAACCCCGAATCCAATGTCCCATTCAAGTTCATCCTCCGAGTCCTCGGATTGCGAGTCGTCACCAATATCTTCATCGTCCAGTGGCGGTTCACGTCCCTCGCGCTGCAAAAATCCATCCCAATCGCGGGTGACCTTATGGCCAATCCCTCCCCCTCTGAAACGC
>QGOI01000436.1:0-14544 GCA_003313885.1 Boletus sp. MG55 | reverse complement strand
CGCCAGATCACTGATCCGGCGTTGCTCCCTGTTCACCGCTGGCACAACCGAGCTCCTTCCCGCTCGTGTACCTCCAGACGTGGTCAAAACCCTCGGTCGTTGGTCCTCGGACGCATTCCTCGAATACTGGCGGTCAATTGACCGCATCGTTTCCCACCACGTTGAACTCCAACTTAGTTGTGATTCTGGCGCTGCCTTCTCCACCTCTTGCCGCGCGCTCGCTTCCCGCGGCTGCACCTTCTTTTGGGCCGGTCCGCTCCCCTGTGCACTACAGCCTTCGGCACCCCTGTCCACTCCAGTCTCGGGCTCGAGTCACAAGCATAACTCTGCACATGCCTGGTCTGGCCACCCCCAACCTAAGGAGACCCATCTGAGCCTCTCTCTCCGCCTCTTGCGTGACGACTAAGAGCCGGAAAGCTCGACTCGCATAGAAGGTGAAACAGGTGTTGCATATCTGGCATCGAATCGTGCTAACCGCAAGGATAGATAGTTACATGTACTAGTCTTACAATCGCAGACACCAGTAGACTCTCGCTACGAGAACAAACCGACGAATGTGACCTCAACAAGGCAGCGAATAGTACATGGGAACGCACGGGATATCATACACTGAACAGCTTATGTTACATTATATTGTTAGCTGACAAAACAGGGAGATCAGAAACATTTTTTTCTTGTTTTTCTTGCTTTTTGTGAACCAAAAAAAGGGAAGAACGGATTGCTGACGTCGACGGTGAACTGACCACCGCATGACCATGTCCACGTTTCTGTACCTACGAAGCACTCGGAACTGATCCGGAGTGTAAGCTTCTCCGCGACCATTGGACGTATATACCGGGGGACCCACCTAGAACACTCTCCATCCACTCTTGTCTCCGACTGCACCATGAGCCGCGTGGTCATGGAACTTGATGGGAGTGCTGGCGTCCCCAGGTTTAAAGCTGACCAGGTGCGAATGGAGCATTAACTCGGGTGCTTTAGCCTCTTCCAGCGGTCCCTTGTCGGTACCAATGTGTGGGTCAACGCTAGCAGCGGCGAGTCTTGTCCCATCAGGAGTCACCATTCTCATCCCGAGGCTTCCCTGGATCAGGACGACCAGGTCGTCCAAAGTAGTGATCGTTGAGAGCCGAGCGGCGTCAAGTTGACTGAGCAGGTAGAGAATGATACGAGGGTCCAATTGCATGTAGCCACGGATTTGACTTCCTGCCGCCTGTCTATCTCTACAAGCGGGACAGTTGGCGGGATCTGCGCGCGCAAGCACAGAAACACTGTTTACGACGACTGGTGTCTGCCGGGGGGATTTCGGGACAAGGTAAAGTTCGAGCCGATGTGATCCAGGGAATGCGAACTCTGGAAGATGGCCGATAACAACGAAATGGCGCAGATGCGAAGTTTCATTTTCCTCTTTCAAAAGGAGACCAACGTGCTGAGGCAACTGGCCAGGCTGAGACAAGTCCCGGTGTGTCTGGAGAACAGTAGGTAAATCCAGTCCCCATTCGTTGTAGAGAGCCTGTTGGTATTTCTCTCGCAGAGATTGATTCTTCACATCATATGGAACATCCACCTTGACTTCAACACCCGTTCGAGGGTCTTTGATAGCAGGGTATGTGTAATCTATTCCAACAAAAATTCGTTACGGGCTCATGCAGACGGAAAGCCACTCACACTTCTTTATCAGAGAAGTGTCCAACAGGCCACGGGTGTCATCTGAGGTCCAGTAAGCTGAAGCCTTGGTAGGGAAAGGCTGGAGTGGCGTAGCATGGTCCACTGTGGCACCCGAATCCTGATAATAGGTTCCATTCGTGATTGCTATAGAGAATGAGTGATGATAGAAGGATACGGAATGGGAAATACACATACTAAAAGGAGTGATCTCGCCTTTGCTAGGCTTCCAACCACTTTCAATCCAGTACTCGGGATAGAGGTACTCCCAAAAGGCATACATACGGTCGACATTACAGTGATGCAGGAAGAAAATGGGATCGAAGCCTACCAGTATTTCATTCACATAATATTTCATAAAAAGAAAGATTGAGACTACCTGCATATTCGTTCACAGACTGCGATAAATTAGCTCAAGCGTGAGCGGGAAAGCGACTACAATATGCGTACCATAGATCCATTTCCCCCAATATCGATATGAACCATGTTGTGAGGTTCCTCGATCGATGCTACGTGAGATGTTAGAATCACAATGGGTAGGGGATATTCCTATGAGCATACATAGCGTTGAAACCGCAGTAGGATCATAAACCCCGGCTGACTGTGCAGCAACGTTTGAGAAATATCCCCACCTACAGCACCGTGACGCCCGTTATTAGCCGTTTACTCAACCACACAAATAACTTACATGTTTGGTCCGTACGAAGGGTCCTTAAGTGTCAGATCAAATTTAAATAACGAAGCCACCTTTTCCCTGAGCCAGCTGAGAGGCTGAAGGGTGAGTGTTTGACCACGCAGGACAAGGGTATTCCCCTCTGAAAACGCCCTGGTGATAACATCAACATCACGTACAAAGGGTATTTAATGATATGACTTACTTGAGTGACTGATCATACAGCTCCGCCGTCGGGTTCACGTTCTGATTAGCCCACCGATAAGTGCGCCCCCAGTCATCCATATATTCAATACCATTAGCACTACCAGGTTTCGACGCATATTGGTAGTGATGCAAGGGATTCTGGACCTGGGCATATGATCCACCAGGATTTGCAATTCCGATCATTGATTCCTGACAGACTTGTGGGATGCCCAACTCTGCAGTGTCGGGCTTGGTCCAATCCCAGAACCTCGAGATAGTGTCAGGTTTCATAGTGGCGTGTGTTTGCCAGTGAGAATTACATACGGGAAACGAAGGTTCTTTGCAGCTTCCAGCCATTTTTCACTCTTGGCAACAGGATCTTTCTCTTCGAGGCCCGAGGCGATCGCAATCGCTTCATTGACCACAGCTTGCTACTCGATCCGTGTTAAGTCAAAATGATAGTGGCCAGCTGTGCGACTCACCTCAACTAACAAAAGCAAAACACGATGCCAGGTTGGAAACAGAGCACCTGCCCAGAACGTCAGCATGCCTCGAAAGGCCACGAGCGAGGTACAAACAGCTGTGGTAACAGTAACCTTGAAACACAAGTTCGTCAGTACTTGGAAACGGTCATAAGAAGCATAGACAATGATTTACCCTGCCACGCAGCTTTTGGATCAGGTTGGGGTGACGCATTTGGATCTCCACTGTAAGTGGTCGGTTGTACAATGGTAAGTATATACATGTGACATCTTACCTCCACGGGATATAGGGTAGTCCGTGAATTGCTCCTGAGGGATAGGTGAGTGTGAGTGTCGTGAGCGACTTCGCATTAGTATGTGGTTACCTATTTGCCACCAGCTATTGGGTTTGTTCATGTAGTCAGGGCTTTTCTCATCCGTATTGTTCATGTTGAGGATTTTGTTCAAACCTTGGATGAAGAGGGAAAACTGGATGGGTTTCTGTAGAAGATCACGGAGTTCCAGGCGGAGCTGAGCTCCCGTGTCATCGTCAACGCCGATGACAGGATAGGGTTGCGCCATGATCAGGGTAGATAGATATTGCAGAGAGACGACTTCAAAGGGAGGAGCGCTCTTTGCTGTTGAGACTGCCGTCGAGCTTTTATCAGCCCTAGCCAATTTGTTTCCGCAGCCATTCACCAGCAACCTGGTACCCTATGGCCAGTTACGGTTTTCATTCTTTCCTCCCTACAGGCGGTAACGAGTATAGCCCGTCTAGGCAACTTGGGCGCGCCCTTCTTGAAGCGGACCTCCGAATCGGTTGGTATTCATCTGATGCAGGATCGAGATGACGATTGGTGCGGGGTGATAATCTGTTTCGTAATCAGCGAGGGTCAGTTGAACAGGCTATACTGACTGTAATTGATCTGGAAAATCACCCTCGGTGACCACCACAGCTCATTTACCATTTACCATCCCAATTTCCACGACGATGTCATCTCGCATTTGAATTTGTATACCAAAGCAAAGAAGAAAAATCTGCTCTGATGGTCGTGGAGGCAGTCAGATAGTATACATATAACACTCAGTCACCCGATTCGGAGTCACGTCGACTATGACTCTTCCGGACCTTGGAGATGAATGTTCCATCAGAATTTAGCACCCCTATAACAATAGGAATAGGTTTAGTACCAAATCACACTCCCAGAGACCTGCTTGTGAGCAATTTACAAAATGCGAAATGACAACCATCAAAACTGCACCAAACCATAATAATCCCACCGGGCCCTGGAATCGATAATCGCAAGATTGTTGGTCGTTTCGTCGGTGGAAAAAACCAACCGAACCCATAAAATGTGTTGGCAATAAGAAACACCCTTGCCCGGCCTGTCGTATAGGGATCTAAAGTAGTAGAGGGCTCCGCATAGAATGTTGACATGTACCTCAAGAGGAATCTGCCACCGCACTGGCAGAGGCCCCTCAGACTGAGGCTTGCTTCGGTGGTTGTGGCTACCAATGATTGTGACTAGATCAAGTTGTGACCTGTTTCAGATTGACGGGGTTCCTTGAATCCCTGTGCCTCGGGGCGTAGCTTCGCTGCCATTCTGCGATAAAAAAAAGAGAAGCTCTAACAGAGTTCATCACTCACCTCTATTTCGGACTCCTTCATCGGCTTTCTGAAGCAGGCTTTGGGATGGGCTGAGCCCGTTTCTTTTTTGGAAGGACCCTTAAGGACCCTTAATTCCCTTTTGCGGTGACCCATCCTCCAATCACAGCTCTCAAATGGCCTACGAAAGTGTCGTCAAGCAGTAACGTTATACAAGTGTTTCACAGATGCTTGCTCGCCTCACATAATGATGGGAATGCATTTCATTACGTAAAGCCTTGTTCGGCACCTAGTTCAACTGCGGAGATTCCACTTTATGTAAATTTAAGATCGCTAACACGTTCGCGTGCTATTCGGATGTAAGTGCCCCTCGGAACGGAATGTACAACTACTTTGGGTTCTGTCGGTCCAGAAAATGTACCGACGCGATAAGAGTAACGTGAATATACTGCGCTGGATGATCATGACACCGACCCCAAAACTGTGACTCGTCGACGCTGGACTATGTTGGCAAGAGCGGAGATATTGAAGTGCGGCGGTGAATGCTCAGCGCTCCTGGGCTAGGGCCGCTAGGTAGTATCAGGCTATCCGTAGCACACTAGACGCCACCCCGACTTGATTCGGGTGATGCCCGTTGAGCAGATACCTTTCTCGAACAAATGACTCCATCGCGAACAGATTCTATTCGCGTCACTAACGGAATCTAGACTTGGGGCCTATCAGGCCAAACCGAAGCCCAGGACTCATCCTAATCACGGAATTTCCCACTTCAGTTCTGACTGAACCGAGCCCTCCAAACGCCCTCGAAGCGATCCTAAATGCACAGAAAACGAATCAACATTCGCTAGAGACATGAAGAAAATAAGACCCTCACGAGATCAAGCACCTTCTTCACGCTCTCCCTCTCCCAAACGGCCTTTTTGTACCTCCTCAATCTCTCAAACTTCTCTGCTGCCAATGCTTCTCCGAGCTTTTCTCCCGTCCCAGGTTCGAATCTCCCAAGACCGGTCTTGGCAATGACATCGAAGAATGCCAGAAAGGGTACGACCGCACAGTCTGCGTTCGTAAAGTCCTTCCCAGTCGCGAACTCCCCTCCGTCGGCTGCGTCGGGATCCGGAAGCAATGCCTGGATCTTTTCCAGTCCTTCGACGATCTTCTCGTTCACCTCGGAGCTACCCCAAGCCAGCTGAAACGTAGGAACATCCATTGCACGCGCGACGACATCCACAAAGAACCGCACACGCGCACGCGCCGTTGGATTGGACGCTGCAGGAAGGAGCTTGGAGTCGGGGAAGAGATCAGCAAGAAACTCGAGGATGACGAGAGACTCTGTGAGCTTGAATGACAGTGGGGACGGTTCCTCGGGATGGACGTTGGGCCCTCCGTAGGTGATTGTGGGAATCTACAGAAGTGGCACGTAGGTTTTCAGTCCGCAATTGCGATGTGGGAGATGTGTCTCCCGACTCACCTTTCCTGTCTGTGGGTTGATTTGAGCGAACCACGCTGGTTTATTGTTGTAGATGTCAAGTCTATATGCTGTGTAAGATGCTCCAGCTTCCAACAGCGCGATTTCGACCTGCGAGGTTATGATATTCAGGCGCCTGATTGTAGCCGCATATTTGATGCAACCAAGCGACAGCTCACTCTGTTGCAGAAAGGCGACGTCTGGTACCATGTACGTCAGCCTATCGTGGTCTCGGGGACATCCCAACGCTTACCTTGAGGGTATCGTGATAGTAAGTGATTTGCTCTGGCATGTTGCTTCACTGAAACCGCCCTTATTGAAGATCTTGGGTTATGAGGGGGTGGATTGAAGGGGTTAAATACTCGGATCCAAGGACTCAGTGATCGGTTGGTATGTAAACAAAGGCGGTAGTCGTAGGCAACTGGCTTGATTGCCATCGTCAATGAGTCTGATTCATCCGACCCAACTCTGCAAAATCCGTGGTCGGCAAAAGATATCTGCCCTTTGCGCAGTCATTGCGGGGATTGTGGCGATGCTGGTGGGTGCTGCGGGACTGGTACAGTGGGAAGACGCTAATGAATACAAGTGTTGGAGAGGGCCAGGCAAGGAGTGGTCGGACGACCGGGACGAGGCGGAAGTAGAGTTGATCAGTAAGAGCATTGTTTTCTGTATGAGGGGCTTCAGATGAACGAGACACCCAACTCCTGGTACTGTGATCTAGGGCCGGGATACCAGCCGGAGTCTGTCACACGCTAGTCCGGATCCACTTGGCACAGCTCTAAACTCGCATTTATCATCACATACGTACATTACACGTACAGATCTTGCCATTTGATTTCGCTCTGTCCAATCTTGGAGCGCGTGGATATCGACGTGGCGGTCCTGTGAGATTAGTGTTACACGAGGGACGTGGAGCGTATTATCTTGGCGGACGTACGACTTGGCGATGCTGTAGGAAACCGGCGGAGTTGACTGCGTTGAGGCGACTGCGGAGAAATACAAATGCACTACTTTGGGGCAACAGCATGAGGAGACCGTATAGGCACTTGAACAGGTAGGGATAACGTTCAGGTTCGAGGAGTTGAAGACGGAGATCTAGTTGCTACATATTAGATAACGCCCCTGATAACGTAGGCCATCTCAGTTCGAACACACAGCTACCCGTGCTTTCGCGAGGAAGGTCATCGATCAACTTGGGGCTTGCCCGTTCGACGATGATACTAGGATATCAAATCTTTGCGAAAAGAGTATCATTGTCGGGCTGAGGTCATGTTCGTCGCCGCGCGTCCGCAGTGTTCCGCGCATGCTCTCATTGATACGCATTGTCTCGCGCATGCTAAACCATTTGTGGACGTGGGTATCCGAATGGCCACAATAGAACATACCTAAAAATCAGACGGTTTCCCGATTCCAAACGTATGATATCCGAATGGCATCAAGACGTAGAATCCCAGATAATGCTCTCCATTTCTGAAGTGTCGATTTCAGATGAGGGCATTCTCATCATGGTCTGCAATTCTGTGAACAATGCTATCTTGTCGGAAAGCTGTAACAAGGTATTCGTCATGCAAGGGGAGAGCAAGACATGAAACAGGACAAACTTGGTATTGCACAACCCGCCCAGATGTGCATGGCACGACGAAAAGCAATGTCTCCTGAGGCAACCCTGCTATATACCACATGGACATGAGCCCAGGTCGTTTAAACGTGATAAATCCATGCCGTGCCCCCGGTACCCACCTCTCGCATTTCCGTAGACGAGCTTGTATGTTTGAAGACCCATCTGCTTCTTCTCTCTGCTCTTTCCCTTTTGCATACGCGTCACCCTACCTTGCTGCAGTAACTTCGTCAGACTGGTGCGGACGACCTCCCATATGATCATGCCGACGAAGCACACGAATCTGGGTCGATGGCGCGCGAGTTTATCAAGAAATGCAGGTACCGAAGCCACCATTTCAGCTCGGGAAAGCTCGCATGCCTGCGAAATCGTAAGCCACAGCATCCGATCATGCACTTTGCTACGGAATCGAACCTGTGTGGATGGTCGGTCTACTAGATTAGTCTTCGGAGCGTTTATGAGTTTGAGTTAGTCGCAAAGTCACAGCATCCTTGACTGACTCACCAATCCAACATTAAATCTTTCCGGTAGAGAAAAGTCCTCGTTGGGAGCCACCAAGGTTGTTGTCACTCCTGGCGGTGTGTGCGTCATGCGTCAAGGTGCATTCGAAAGGCCATGTCAATCAGAATTACCTGAGCTGTGTAAGCAGCGCCAAAAGTGATTTGTCGGGTTCGCAAAATGGTGCCCAGTTTCTGCAGACATGCGTCCTGGACTGTAATGAGCACGCACAACCTCTCAGCACATGCTTGCGTTGATACCGCCGGCATTATACACCCACTTGATTCCACAAAACACCACTTCCATGATCGCCCAAGCTTAATTTGAGAGCGTAAAGATGGTTGAGGGAACGGCGTACCATCGAGCCCAGGGTGTAGATAGTCCTGCAACGGATGGAAGTCCGTGTATACGTCGTCGTGATCTTGTTTCAACTTTTTGGCAGAACGTTGGCGGAGAAACGAACTCTCGCCATCACTACTCTCAAGCAATCGTCGCTCCCTCTTTCTCTTCCTCGTCTTGAAGTTTGCCCGCGCTCGATCCCGATCCGTTTTGGTCGTTATCAAGCCCCCCTTTTCGAATTTATCCCGGGATCCAATAGTGTCAAGCTGCGTTCCAGGTAGGAAAATCTGGACCGTTCGTAGCGAGGAATCGTTCGCAACGGGTGCATGCATGTCGTCAGCCGCACTAGTTTTGCACGAAGTTACAGATAGCTTTGGTATAAACAAGAGCAAATACCGAGTCGTACAAGACGCAACTTGATGGCACCACCGTGTTATAAACACCCATGTTTCAAACCGTGGCGACGGTACAAGGTACACATTAGTAGAACGTTACACGAGGTCCTTGAAAAACTCTGGGTGTACTCGAGCCTGCTGCCTTTTTGTTTCATTCGGCCTTGATCAGTGGTTCCGAGGTAGGCCCGTGGTTGCTCAAAAAATCACGACGTTGTGGGACGCTCACGTCGACTCGCATCATCCATCATACTGCTCTCACGGGCAGATGTCATCATGGCGTTTTGCTCATCGTCGTCATCACCTTCATCCTCCCCTGACCCATCTTCCAGTTCGTCTTTATCCAGCTCATCTTCGGCCTCCCCTTCTAGATCGGGCTCAGTTGGTGACGTTTACAAATGTACATTCCGCTGCATCTGCAGGCTGAAGCGGGCGCTTCTTGTTCTGTTCCGTCGCAGGTGACTGCCGAGTGCTGGTATTGGATTCCGGCAGCTATCGCATCCGCTCACATGTTGGTATTCACGTCGATATCGGGCACTGGGTGAATTGGATACTTATAGGTCCATTTGCTTTCGAAAAAGTGTGTATTGCACCCGCCAATGCGTCGACTGTGGTAAAGATCGTCAGATCGGTTGTCCCGTGCTGGAGGTACGGCGCCACAGTAGTGAATCGACCGATGAAGCTCCCATGTTGATCGTCGATGCGCGGCCGTCACCCGGCCATCAGTTGGATGCATGGATGAGATCGATCCGAATCATATCAAGAACCCTCTACAAGATGACATCGTTGACGCAACGCTCCAGGTAATCAAAAAAGAAAGCGAAAAAAAAAGGAAACACCTTCAAATGCAAAAATGAATGTTGCGCTCTGTTCGTCATGACGCAGAGACGACGCTGACGCTGGCACAGATATCACGATCGAGTGCGTCCCCTTCGACGTTCACACTGGCGCTCCCTTCAGCGCTAGGCCCGAGCCCCACTTCCGCTTCCGCACTCGGGTCAGAACGTCCCTCTGATGGTGGCTCCACCCCCTCCCCTGCGCTCGTGGCCGTCCCCCGCTCAGATAACCACTTCCCCTCCTCCACCTCCATCGCCCACGCACGTTGCCTCTCTTTCAATCTTTCCCTCCTCTCCCCCATCTTCGCCTTCTCGTCCTCGTTCAACACGCGCAACAAAAAGTCTTCCGTATGTGGGACGTAAAACAACCGATACGTACGCACGCACACACGGATCTCGAGCGAACCACGGGCGAGCACGTCGGGCGTCGTTGCCGTCACAGACGGTCGCACGTTCCTACAGGCACGCGTAGCGCGTCGGCGAACGAGACCAGGTCAAAGACTTTGGACTTGGACGTACCTCTTCAAAAACGGTCGTCGAAGTCTAGACATCGGAAGACCCTGCCCCGAGTCGCCCTGACGACCCTCCGTTTACTCGCACGACATACTAAACGGAAAACACCCACCGAAACGTATGCGTCAATGTACGACTGCCATCGCTCAGCTAGAATCTCTCCATCATATGTTTTCGAGTCGTCTTTCGCCAACAATTGTATCGTCATCGTCTTCGTGCTCTGCATCTATTCTCTCCTTCAGTAACATGTCAATCAGAGGGTAGCGTGCAGGACGACACACCCAATCAATTCGGTAGATATTTTCGTCCGGACCCATGATGTTCTCTGCCAATCGACGGCTATTTGTCTGATCTTGCATCGTGGGGGACGACAGCCCACGGTCGCGTCTCAACAGTTCGAGCAAGTCGTGACAACGAGGGTCTGACAACACGAGCTGTACCTGTTTGATGAACGCACCCAGCACCTTGTCGATCGTGAATATCCGATATGCGTCCTACGTTTCACGGTTGAGCTGCCATGAAATTGGGATGAAGAATGAAAAACAGACCCTGTATCCAAACATGTACCGCATCTGCTCCTCGAACCCATGTTGATCGATTTCGTTGTCAAACAGTCGTTCGCAAGACTCGAGCATAAGATCGTAATAGTGCTCTGCGTGTGCGATCCTTTCGTCCAGTTGCGCGAAGTGGGGTATCGTCGATGTCTTGATGTTTTTGGCAGCCGTGGTGGCTGAAGTGTTTTTAGAGGGTTGGTTGGCCATCGACGTAGCGAGGCTCTTGAAAAATAAGAAACGAGAGTACAACACCTGATAGATCAGGCCCGTCAGTCCCCGTATCGAGCCACACGACATGCTCGACTTACCTCGAGTGATCGCAATAGCACATAATATACATTGTTACAGAAAAAGACGTGTTTCCGCGACGCGGGTCTCGACGGTAAAGCACCTTCACCTTCACCATCAGCTTTCCCTTCCTCTACCCCGTCGACTTGCATCACGTCAGGCGGGTTTGGTGACACAGCTCGAGATGGTGCAGGTGAGGTCCCATCTTGGGCGCGCGTCTTCCGGTTAGTCGACTTGGCTTGCTCACTCTTCAACAACTTCTTCCTCAAATCACCGCCCGATGAGACGCCACCCGCCTTCCGACCTCGGTTCCCTCCCGTACGCGATGAGCTCCCGCTCACTGCACTCGCCGTCTCGACGTCGTCGGCAACGCTGCTTGCATCATCCCCACCTTCTCCATCAATCACCTCTTGCACGATGAACGCACGATTAAATGCCTCGTGGTCGAGGACAAAACAGAGCGGAATGAAACTCCTGAGGAACGCCTCGACTCGTTTGCGATCCGCGCCGTTGATCTGGCCTTGCGTTCGATCCAACAGCGACAACGTCATCTTGATGACATCTTGCAGTACGCCCATGTCTTCAATGTCATACGCCAACTGATGTCTCGGTCGCGTACGCGTAAACAGCGGGTCAATGTACGACGCCCGCTTGTCCATTTGCTCGTCGCGGACGGCCTCGATCTGCGAGATGAACGCGCGCGCACTGATCGCTTTCTTGTCTGTTGTCTTGAAGTTGATGGCTTGGTGGTCGAGCGACTTGTGGTAGTTCCGCGCGTCGACTTCGCGCCAGATCTTATTCCACTCCCTCTGTGCACGTTTCCACTCTTCTTCTTTCTCCTTGAGCCGCATAAGTACGACGGGAATCGCGACTGCCGGGGTGTCCTGCATGGCCTGGAGTACGTCCAAACCCGCTTCTCGACCGTATATTTTCTTCACGATGCGCTGGTGTATGCTCTTCCCAGATCCGCCCAAATTAGGCTTCAGCTTGAACACCGCACGCTCTTCAGGGGAGAGTTGGGCAATCTTGTTGTTGATTGGTTCGAGCATCCCGATCGTGCGTACAATAGCTTCAATATGAAAATCGTATTCATGCCGCTCTTCTTCCGAACGATGGAGGGCTTCTTCGTAGACGTTCTTCTTGTGAGCAATAAATCCCGAGTCTTCGCTCGACCATGTGGGGTGAGAAACCCACTCATCGTTCAAGACCGATTTGCACATCTCGTCACGTCCCGAACAAGTCACTTGAGATTCCTGTGCACGTCAACCACGATGGTCAAAATTATCGTTTGCTGCAAAGGATGTGCACGTACGGTGGTTGGCATGCGCCTGTAGCTGCCCAGCTGCAATCCAGTATTGATGCGGCCCGGCCTCAGAGGCATGTTGGGTGCACTCTGACCCTGCGCACGTGCCCACGATTGTTGTTGTTGTTGTTCCTCCAACAACCATCTCTCCCTCTCTCTCCCGTCGTCCCAGCCAAGAATCTCCCTGAATTGACGCATGAGCTCACCATCTCCGAGGAAATTCCGTGCTTCGCGGACGAGGCGGGCCGTATCAATGAGCTCTTGAGTGAACAGATTGACCAGGCGCAAGAACTCATTGAACGCGTCGCGATTGTTGATCGCCCGTTTGACCCGGTCAAAGAAATGCGTTTCGTCCACATTGGGGACAGGGATAGAGGGAGCAGTGAACTGTTGTTGTTGGGCCTGCTGCATTTGCACTTGACGGAGCGACGAAAAGCCTGGAGATGGAAGTCGCTCCACACCATTGGCAGTGCCATTGACGGCCAAAGTCGACTGTTTTGGCTTTGTTCAACGTCAGCACCTCGGGAAAACATAGGGTGAACGATGACGTACACGTTGAGTGGGTGCAGTCTTGGGTGCTATCTCGCGTTCGTTGACTTTGCGCTTTCGTTTCTGGGGGACAGTGGCTGCTTCTGCGGCTGCCGCAAGGGAAACTTCAGGTCTACGCCGTGTCGATCTGTCCAGAGGCGTGTTGGACCTCGTGCGCCTGGGTTCCATAGGAGCGGCAAGGAGACTATCCTCCATGTCATCTAAAAGTGCTTGACTCTTCTCGGGCATGAATATTCGAAAGTCAGAACGCAAATCGGGATCGTCTTTGAACAGTCGAGCGATTTCGGCAGAGACTTCCCTCTGGATGAAACAGAGCACCATTCAGTGACCCATGAAGCAGCATATATGCGCAACAAAGAAACTCGCCTCGTCGACAGCATCAGCCATATTGTGATACCTCCCTAGTATCTCTAGGAAACGACGGTATGTCGCTTCGTCACATCGTTGCTTGATTTTCTGCACGTATTGCACGGCGGGTTCGATGGATACACTATCCAATCCCACGCCATACATACTCGGATCAGGTGGAAGGGCGTTTAATGGACCTGCGGGTGGACCGTCGAGTCGAGGCAGAGAAGTGCCCTGAGGACCGCTTGGGCCAGTCGGCTCGTCGCGGGTTGACTGAAGCATCGTTCCGGAAGGTGTGGTAACTGTAATCACAGTAGACTGTTGTGGATCTGTAGAGCATTCTATGCGGTAACCAACGGGAAGAAACGTATTAAACCCTTGGATGAGTGTTGGGTGACCGTTAAAGAGGTTAGATACGCGTCTGATGACACCCGGGGTGTCTATCCTGTGCCAAAGGTGAGCATCTGGTCTGTCGAGGAGCCAAGGAACACGCTTACAGCTGACCCTTGAAGTCTTTCATGATGTCCAAAAAGTGGTTGTAGACCTCCGGTTGGTCCTGGAATTGGACCTTGACGGCGTCGAGGTAGCTCAATGCATCCGTGACATTGAGCTGACGTTCCTGAGGCTGACCATCGACGTAAGAAAGAGGCGGAAGCCGTACGGTGGATAAGACTGCGTTCGAGAACGGGGAAGACGACTCGGGGAGCATGGGTGTAGGCAACTGTGTTGCTGCGGGCTCCGCGTTGGGGGGTACGGGTGGCATGCTGACGTCTCGCTTCACCTCTGCAAGATCCTCGGCTGGTGGTGGTAGCTCTGCAGGCTCTTCCTTGGTGGCAATTGCAGGCTCCAATGCCTCGCCACCCGTACGATCGGCTCGCCCTCGCTGTTCTCCGACCATTTTGCCTTCGATTATGTCCATCGCCACGTCCTGCTCTACTGCGACCAATGGCTGATCGGACGCACCAGACGCTGCGGTCCGGATCTCGCCCGCTAGGAGTTCTGGGTTCGACGGGGGCGCCAACGCTGGCACGGTCGCAGAGTCGTCGTCGTGCTCGGCGGGTGAGTCAGTGGTGAGAGGCTGCTGTGGACGTTGTAGTTTCTGGTCTTGCTCGACGTCCATCGCGACGTCGGGCTGGGGTCCCCCGCTCTCTGCTTCTCGTTCGCCGTCCATTTTTGGTGCTCGTTTGGCGGTTTCGACGAATCCTGAAAATGACGAGGCGACTGTTCGATCACGCGGGTGGCTGTGTACAATG
>QGOI01000434.1:0-11569 GCA_003313885.1 Boletus sp. MG55 | reverse complement strand
ATGACTTTTTGCCATGCTGAGCACGTACTCGCTTGACCTACGGCGGCTAACTCAGACCGAAGGGAGAGCCGTCACAGAGAAGGCATACATTTTCTATTTCTGTAGGAATGAGCTCGGCGAGCCGTTCTTTCAGCGTCGACTGTTTTGGAACTGTTGAGGAAAACCGGGCCGAAGCAACGCATACGCGCGCAAATGGAGAACGTGACTGATGACACGGAATGGGTCGTTAATATTGACTGACAACAAGGGAGTAGGAGACATACTGCCTGAACGATGGAGCGAAGGGAAGTAGCCATAGCGGGAAGGTAGACGTAGAGGGGAGGGGACAAGGACAAGAAACAACGAACGGAAGCGAGCAAAAAAAAGGTGAGGAGGGAAATACCGGAGCACGTGGGAACTCGGGATGGTAAGCCGCACATCGGTCGACTTGGCCTGGTCGCGTGCGATGACGAAGCGAAAGAGACCCTCCGATCAACCTGCCTCTCTCCTACCTCAGGTCCGCTCTCTCCATCTCCATCCCAATGACTTATCTACCCTTCCACTAGAAAAAGCACTACCGTCAACGCGCACATGCCAATCCATTCTCTGATCACGCCCTCGATTACCCTGCCTCGCCCCTCACGATCGACTGGAGTGAACACTACCCGGCATTCTCAGCATCTGGAAAGCGCCCTGAGTTCGCCGACATCGGCTGTGGCTTCGGCGGCCTTCTTGTTGCCCTTTCCCCTCTGTTTCCAGACAAATTGATGCTCGGTGCGTTTTCCCTTGCATGTCACGTTATGCGATCTTCACTTTGACCACAAGGTATGGAAATCCGTGTCCAAGTCACACAATATGTTCAAGATCGTATCGCCGCTTTGCGTACAACCTCCGCGGGCCCCGCCCAATGCACATCATCATCCACCACTCCCTACCAAAATGTGTCTGTCGTCCGCGCTAACGCCATGAAATTCCTTCCGAATTTCTTTTCTAAACATTCGTTGTCCGCTCTGTTCTTCTTATTCCCAGATCCGCATTTCAAGGCTCGCAAGCACAAGGCTCGCATCATTTCCCCAACCCTCCTCGCAGAATACGCCTATGTGCTCCGACCCGGCGGCATCGTATACACAATAACTGATGTGCATGATCTGCATGAGTGGATGAAAACACATCTAGGGGCATTCCCACTATTTGAGAGCGTTACCGAACACGAGCTAAGGCAACAAGGCCATGGTCCAATACTAGATGCCGTATATCACAGCACCGAGGAAGGAAGGAAGGTTGAGAGAAATAGCGGCGAAAAGTGGCTTGCGTGTTTCAGACGCAAAGAAACGTCCAGGATAACTGTATCGTAGTGGAATCACATCACTGTAACTCTTCCATTTCAACTTCTCTCCCGTGGTCCATTTTTTCTCCGCTACCGATTGTGGCAACGAGGGATTGTGTCCGCTTTGCCAATGCAGCTCTCATTTCGTCGTGAAGAACTACACTAGCATCAACAGCCAATCGAAATATTTCTTCGAATCGATCGAGGTGCAATCTGGTGTCCATTGTCACGAGCGTTACTCGCCCCGTGCGAGGCATGACAGCAACAGATATGTGCGGTACGTCGTTTTCTTCCAGAGTGTTTAGGTCTAATAACGGCGCAGTCGAATGCACTCCCCCGGAGATTGCACAGATGAAGTCGAACATCGCCACACCCGCGGTTGCAAGAGCTAAGGTAGTCCCATTGAGACAAGCTGGGAGTAAGCCTCCATCTTGCTGGGTGACCTGAATGAAAATGTCGATCTGGGACCTCGGGTAGAGATGTGTTTGCACGATAGGCTCGAATGTCGACTTTATGATTGACGAGAGTTCGAGCATTCGTCTGAACCAGACAATGGTCAGCCTACGAGGACACAGCAATGCCCGTATGCAGCGTGGAGATCATTCAATCGGCCAATCACTTACTTGTCTCCTCTAGTACGTTTCCTACGTTCACCTGTACTGAATGCCGCGATGTGTACTTCAACGTTGATGTTGGCACGATCGTGGATGGTTTGGGATCGCACTTTTGCTTCTCGTGGACCAAGTACGGAAACCAGCACTTCCGTTAGGCCATGACGCATGGTAACGGACGCGTCGGCGGAGCCCTGCAATGAGAAAGCGATATCGATCTCTCTCAGCTCATATTGTTTTCGTCCATCCGATCTGAGACCGCCATCGTTGAGGATCTCTATCCTTGAAGCCTGCAAATATATATACGTCAACTTGTATCTCAGGAATGGGATGAACCCTTACCATCAAAAAGCAGTGAAATACTAGGAGACCCAGCGTCTAATTGACTTAGTACTAGTCAGCTACTCGCTTGTCAACAATCCACAACATTTACACTTATGACTAGCAAGACTAGCAAGGTTGATAGGCTACTCCCCAACTCCATCATCTGACTCGTGGCTCCCGGAACATTCTTGCATCATGGAAATAAACAGTGAAGAACTACTATACATCCCTCAGTCTCTTCTGGACACCGACCTGTATAAGGTGAGCGTTACAATCCTTACCGTTTGGACCCGGATCACTTAAGCGCCGCTGGCACGCAGTTTACGATGCAACAAGCGATCAGGCATCACTTCCCAGAGACACAAGCACTATACAGATTCACGCACCGGGACCCTGATGTATTGTTCCCTCGCAAATGCATCGCTCTGTTTCATAAGTCAATCCAACGTATGTCCTATCCCGCCTTGTTTGCTCCGATGGACACTTTGCCAAAGTCGGTCAGGATTCCGGGATCTGCGTCTGACAACCGAGGAGAAGAACTGGTTGGCGAATACATGCCCCTATTTCTCCAAAGAATATCTTGATTATCTTTCGGAATTTCAGTTCGATCCCGCGCAAATATCAATCAGGTTCATGCCAGTCTCTGACGATGGAGAAGAAGGCAGAGTTGAGATAGAAGCCAGCGGCCTATGGAGAGAAGCCATACTGTGGGAAGTCCCCGTAATGGCTTGTATAAGCGAGCTCTACTTCCGGGTAGGCGCAACTGACTGGAGCTATGAAGGCCAGAAAGGTGAACACCATCCTCTGTATTCTTCCTCCTTGGTAGAACTCGCTCCACAGAGATTGCGTCCGCAAAGGCCCAGACATTGTTACAAGCAGGATGTACCTTTAGCGAATTCGGGACTCGGAGAAGGCGTTCATTCTACATCCAGGACCTCGTCATCGCAACTCTGAAACAAGAGGCTGACAGATCTCCAGAGAGAGGAACCTTTTTCGGAACGAGCAATGTCTGCATCATCGTCGAATGCTCTGCCATCCTTTATAGACTAACATTTAATCTACAAAGGCCTACTTTGCAAAGAAATACGGCATCCATCCAGTGGGAACCATCGCACAGTACGTCTTCTGTCTGCTGGATGACCTGGTGTGCTTATGAACGCGGTAGTGAGTGGTTCATGGGGGTAAGTGTTGTGTGACGTTGCACTCGCCAAGGGGGTTATAGTTCGTCCAGGTTGCAGCATTGAAGGGTTATGAAGGTGCAAATACGAATGCGTTGATGCTTTGGGAAAAAACCTACCCAAACAACTTGTTCGTCGCGCTCACTGACACCTTCTCCACAAAAGTCTTCTTTCAGGCATGTCTCCCTGTTCTGAGCCCGTTGTGTGTCCAAACCTTGGCAAAATAGGAACTTGCAAAGGACCCAGCACGCGCCGCAAAATGGACAGGTCTCAGACAAGATTCGGGCAACCCGTTTGAGTTTGCACCAGCAGCCAAGGCGATGTATGAAAGTATTGGAATTGATATCCGCACGAAGAGTATCATCTATTCCGACGGCCTGACAGTGGACAAGGTACTTCAATTAAAGAAGCAGTGTGATGATATCGGCTTTAGGTGTAAGTGAGTTTTGTTCGAGATCCGGTTGGTTGTCATGACATGTTCTAGGCTCCTTTGGAATTGGAACGTTCCTTACGAATGATTTCAAGACAAAGAGCAGTGGCTATATACAGAAGAGTAGAGCTCTCAACATGGTAATCAAACTTGCCAAGGTCGACGACAGAGATTGCGTCAAAATCAGCGACGACCTGACTAAGGTGCAGTGTACACGCGGTTTCCGCCGTGCAATCTTAACACATTCACCCTCAGAACACGGGAGACAAAGCATCGGTGGAGTTTGTGAAGAAGCTGTATGGGTTACCCAACTAAATGCAAAGGGATGGGGAGGATGAGATAGAAGGTATCTAAGTAGTTGAATGCCACGCCTGCAACGATGTATTATATGAACGAAAGTAAAACCACTTCGGTTTCTTGGATATCCAACCCCGCGCTAACATCCAGAGTTTCTACCTGAGGCAGCCCACTAACCCTAGCGTTGGCTGTTTCATATGTTTGCCCTCCCCAGGTGATCCCAGAGGTTGCATTTGCATAACTGTGTGAGAGAGTAAGTACAGTGATATACGAAGAAAATCTACCATACGTGGTGTTAAGCCTCTTCACTCCCATCTCCTGTACATCTAGCCCAGAGCCAGAGAAGTTGATATTGATGTGAGTAGTACTGCGGACTCCCTCTCCAGGAAGATAGGCAACGCTATTGATGAATACTGCTCGAACGAGTTTGCTGTGTTCAAATATAGCGTATCCTGAGACATCAGTTGTGTTGACAGGGATTTCGACCACCTGTGTGGAACCAGTTGGGCCGATCGCTTCCGCTGCAATGATCGCGGCATAGTAAGGGGGTTGTATATGGGGAGGAAGTGGAGTGATAGGAGAGCCATCCAATATAGAGTAGTTCAAAGTGATAGGCTGGATCTGAAAGTTGCAAAACATAAGGTTAGACTATCTTGTCTTGCATAGCAACGCTCACAAAGTTGTATTTGTAGCCGACACCTTCGTGGAAGTGCAATCTACTGATGCCAACTTGTGTCGCAAACAATGAATAGTCGAGTGCCCAGAGTGCGGCGCCAGCAGTATTGCTCACACCTGCAAATAGATAAATGATGTTGGAAGACAATTAGCCCTCTCACTTACCTGGTGCACCATGGCAGCTCATGCCTATATCGACCAATAAATCAGTGGCGACGAAACGAAGGCATTATCAAATACTCGCTGTTCGTCTCGCCTAGGATATAATCCAAGCCGTGTGCAAAAGTAGAATTGATGTCTGGCTCAAACACAGAGATGTTTCCGCGGATGTAGCTCTTCGTCATCAAATCCTGTAAAATAGCGCCAGACCCACTACAAAACGAACCGCTGTATTGGTGCTGGGAAATTCTTTGGAAGAGATGGGTTCAGGAAAGTAACTTGTAAATGGGGAACGTACGTAGTAATCAAGGCACCGGGCAAGGTATCGAGAATACCATCCGCAAAAATTGCTTGTGGAGAGAAACCACTAATGTTGTTGTGGGATGAGCCAGCAAACGCAGCCCCGATCAACTTGGTGAAAGAAGTCTCTGATAGACCAGCAGTCTCCGAGACATTGGTAGCAAATTGAACCCATCTTCTCCAAGGTTTAATGGCGAAGACAGGAATGGTAATGCACTTACTGAGGAACATATTCGAAAACACTCCAGCTACTATTCCTGCCTCCATTGTTGTAGTAAAGATCGGCCTCATTGCCTACCTCGATGAAGTTCAGTGTGACCCCGTTTACCTTGACCGCCGGGGACTCGAAAGCTTGAACCAGCGCCTTCGTCTCAAGGTATACAGCAGTCAAATTGTATTGCCTCAGGTTGACTCCCCAGTGGACACGTGTTCCTATCAAATAGGAACTAGTTGAAAGAACCAGCTGCAGTAAACATGAGGTGGAACTTGCCGAAAGGAAGATGAGATATAATGTCATAAAATCCTTGTCCGACAGTGATCTTAGTTGCCTCAGGGTAAGGGGTGACAGGAGTGGAGGCAGGAAAGATATCCTCCTCGTACTGGAACACCAGATCAGTATTGTGACCACGGCGAACTGCAGCTGAAGGTATACCTGAACGTCATAGCTAAAGTCAGTATGGTCTTCGGAATCAGCACCAATCCTAATGAATGGCGGTGAATTCGTGATTTGAACCAAGTTATCGAGAGCATTGTAGAAGAACTGGTTCTGTTCCGTGGTTCCTGCCCAATCTACCCATCTGTCTTGTTCGATGGAGAGTGAGACAAGGTCTGGGGCCACCAGTGGAGCACCGCTGGGTGCAGTGAGAGGAATAGTCACATCAACGGCCAAGGCCATGAACGGAGTAAGCGAGGCCAGTAGTATCGCTCGATACAACCCCAACATCAGACCAAACTTATTCGAACTCGAGACAAGAGAGAGTCGCGGTTGTCGATTGAACAAGCTTGCTGAATGTGGGATTATGTAGGGGGAGAAACGAAGCTAATGCGGTTCGATGTGTCCCCATGACCGTCAATACATATAGCACGCTAATGAATACAAAGTATGACAAACCTCGCATATTTACCATGGGGGTCACGTTCAAGGGTCAAAGAACGCGGAAGCACTACCCATGTGATTACACGCCAGGACGGCTGTGATACAGAAGGTTGATACAACAAAAATTGCCGTGTTGGCATCGTGGCGACACCCAAATTGACTCCGTGCGATACTTTTCCTTGTAAGTTATGAGTCACTGGGTGTCATCCTACCGGGCCACCGAATCGGCGCGGCCCAGTCACGATACTAGCCGTATCGCTTCGGTGTCCGCCAGTGAATTCCGAGTGATACCAATATCGCATCGAGGAGATGAGTCGCGGAAGCGTGTCGTTGCAAGGGTGTCGAGGCCGCGTGTTAAATCGGGCTGATGAGTCACCGAGAGATAGTACGTCCTATGTGATCGAAACTACGCCACCTTGAACTGGGCGGTCCACAAGCACCGATAATGTGTCCCCGGGGCCCGGACTTCCCGATGAGATCCCCAAGAGTCAGTGAGAGTAGCAATGAGTGACGTACGATCGTATTAGACTCATCCTTTTACCCGGCAAAAAGGCCCGATGATGATCAACACAATAACACTCATCAAAATTAGTGCTGAGCGCTCTTGTCACCTGATAAGTCTCTTACTACCATCCCTCCGCCGATCTTGATGTGACGAAGGTTTGCCACGATGTTACTGAGAAGCGGGTCTTCAAGCTTCAAGCTTCAAGTTCCAAGTGTTATACTCGGTGTGCTTCTCGTGGTCTCGGATCAGATCCCCGCGTTGTGATAGGTCCGGTGAACCGGCGACATGCGAGAAGGAAACTGTGTATACTGTCCCGTTGTCTTTCTTTATTGGGTTGGTTACAGGATACGACTTAGTTATCCTGTCTCTATTGCAGGAAACGAAACTATAAGTTATGCGGCGCTGCATCATAGGATAATCTGTCGTGTATGAAAGAAAACAAACGGGAGAGCCACATGTTCTGGGGACGAATACTTTCACGGTCCGCCCAGATGCCATCTCGGCAGAAAGACTTGGTGCAAACACTAACCATGTCGGATGTCCGAAGACTCCTCAAGGCAAAACGACAAGAGATACGCATTGACCATCCCTTAGCAACTTATACGTCTGGTGGACAGTTACGTTGTGTCGTTTGCGAGACAAACGTCAAACATCCATCCGCATGGGACGGCCATCTGGGGAGCAAAGCACATCGCACAAATGCAGCTCGCATCAGGGAGGAGGAGAGAAGGCGGAAGGAGGTGGAACTTGAAGAGGAAGCCACACGTCTCAAGCGAAAAATGTCCGAGGACAATATAGACGGGGACATCAGAAGTGCCGCGAAAAAGTCAAGAGTCACCTCCGCACCCCAGTCATCGACGTCCAACTTGCCTTTGGATTTCTTCTCTGATCCATCAAGAGCGCCTCTTCTTTCGCTCAATGACTCGGACGACGAAGTTGAAACGGGTGAGACTACTACTAAAGCCACAGCCGGAGGTGGACTAGGAGACCCTTCACTTGAGCAAGAGTGGATACAGTTCCAACAATCTGTCATCAATGCTCCCGACGTAGCCGTTACCTACGACCATGCCACAGTTGCTGCAGAGCCTGAGCTTGTCTCAGATCTATCCGAGAGTTTTCCTACCCGTGATGGTACACATTCCCAAGCCGTGAGCAAAGTAGATGAGGACGAGAGGCGGCGAAAAGAACAGGATGAACGAGAGTTGATAATGGATCGCCTTATGGACGAGGAGCGTGCACAGGAGGAAGCGGATATGAAAGTTGCTATTATGAAAAACAAGTTAGAGGCCTTGCGGAAGAGACGAGAAGCATCTCGGTCCGCGAAGTCAAATGTAGGAGTCAATTGAGAGGCTCCTCAGTGTTCACACTATACTCGCCTCGTCTCGCACTGATAACATGGAAGCTTTACCTGTACGAGTAAGTGCATCATCGTCTACTATTTGTCGACCCTCATCTCGTAAGCGTGGTAGGAACAGACATTGAGGAATTACTCTCTTCATTCGACCCTTGGGTCTGCCTTGGGGAGACTAAACATGTACAGACGTTCAGTTATGCCTTGAAGTACTTGTCGCAGGATAATATTAGCTTTAAAAACATTGTTACTCGGCGACTCAGCATTAGTATTTTTTGTTGTTGAAAACCGGCCTGGATCATGACTCGTGAACAGTAGGAATATTGACGCGGTCCATGTCGGGCAGATCAGGTGCCACTCCGAGTGCATTCGGTACATCATGCATCATGCTAGCATCAGCAGCCCCTCATCCTCATGGATAATCAAAAGAACTTGAGGATTACGCAAATTCTAACGCGGTAAAGGTAGTCTCAAAGAATAGTTATACTGACGTGCGTTCGCTTTCCTCATCGCTACTCTTCGAGGTTCCATCACTGGCACCCCCCTTCCCTGTGCCCAAATCAGCCCAATCTACTCCCTGTTTGTGCAACATCATCAACGCAAGCATAAGCGGCAAGTACCACAAACTAGCGTGAAATAGTGATCTCGCTTGTTGTTCCTGACATGAGCGCCAAAACGCTGCCGCAGATCTAACCCAAAAGTAATTAGGTAAAAGCGAGGTCAGAGCAAAAGACCAAGTTGTGAGGCCAGAGAGCGGGAAAAGTATCGAACATATCGGTACCAAGAGTACCGTGTGTCGCAGGCTAACTAAAGCGTTTTTCTGAGGAGAGAGAACGGATAGCATTTTATATCCTGCTTGGGAGTAAGATGCTCGTAGAAGATGCGACAAGGCGTTGAAATGAGGAAATTGCCAACAGTAAAGCAGCATGAAGAGTGCAAAGGCGCCAAGAGGGTTGTCGATCGCAGATATGTCGGGAGGGATGTCTGTGAGGAACGGTGGAAGGAAGAATTTGACCGGGTAGTCTGACGTTGGAAGCAATTTCCCACCACAGGCGGTCCAACCCATCAAAGGAGGTAGTCCACCAACTACCGCACCGACCCATGTGTTCAAAATGCTCTTGCGCTTTAGATAAGTGTATAGACCCGCATAGAGACATATGTTTGCCACTCCGATAGCAGCCGTCAAAGGATTTGTCATGGTCCATAAGAGTACAGGCCCAGTGATGCCAGTCGCAATGGCGAAGCAAGTTGCGTGTAGGGGGCTGATTGCGCGCCGCACTAGCGGGCGTTGGCGTGTGCGAACCATTTGTGCATCGTAAGGGACTTCTTGTAGTTGATTCAACGTATTTGCTGAAGCTGAACACAACGCAGTACCGAGAGCAGTGGATAGTAATATTGGTAGGGTGGTAGGCATTGGAGAAAGTGCGACTCCAGATGTCGCCGTAAGCACAACCAACACGGTGAGTCGCGTCTTGGCGAGCTGGGCGTAGATGCTCAGGAGGCGTTTGGGTGTAAGGACGGCACTCTCTCGGAGTGGAAGCGGCTCCACTGGTCTGTTAACCGGGCGGGTGAGATGTCGAGCATCCCAATTATCGTTGTGAAAGAAATAAGAGGCGAAATCCTTTCGGGTGGGTATGGTCGGACAGGGTTGGTGGTGGACGCTACGGTAGTGAAAGGATCGGGTGATGAGGAGACGACGAGAAAGTGCTGAGCGACTACATGGCGCAAGGACCGAAGTCCACATTTCGACCTACAGAGAGTCACTGATCAGTAAATGCAATACAATCAGGATTATTATCTTTCGTACTGAACGACGGGCAGTACTCTGGCAACTGCTGTGAAACGGTATGAGAGTCGGAGTTTGAACACGCTCGGATCCCGAGACCTTCCAACTCGCGACGTTTTCTGTTTCGGCCAACCGACAGCCTGAGCTGACAACATGCCTGGTACCCATCTGCTACCTCCGAACCTTCTCAAACTTTTCGCACCTCGCCCACCACTCCCATATAAGCGGCCAGTGGGAAAAGACTTTGACAGTGCGACACGCAAAGATGTCTCGGGCGTTGCAGACATTCTCAAACGACTCAAGGAACAGTCCACTGCAACATTGTTGAGTGGTGAAGGTGATGCAATGGAAGAAGGCGAGGAACCTACTTTCACTCTCGCAGAGGAGACCAAACGGCAAATCAAACGGGAGGAACGCAAGAAGAAAAAAACTGAAGAATTCAAAATTGCGAAAGAAACCTGTCAGTATTCTCATCGGCGATAATCCGTTTGCTCACTTTTCACATTGCTCTAGTCAAGCCAGCAGATGATCCAGAAGCCGTTGGGGATCCATATAAGACTCTCTTCATCTCCCGCTTAGTATGTGTGTCTTCGATCCAGTGCTACCCTTTTCTGATTACTCAAGCGCAGCACAAAAATGCTACTGAGAACGATCTACGACGCGAGTTTGAGACCTTTGGTACCATCGAACGGGTAAGAATTGTGCGAGACAAGAAAAACCGTGGTAGGGGTTATGCCTTTATTGTGTATGAACGTGAGAGGGATATGAAGGGTGCGTTCGTTCTCATTTTGGTTTCGAATATCTTCGCTCATACCCCCTTAGCTGCCTACAAGGAGTCTGATGGTCTCCATATCATGGGCAAGCGGATTCTCGTGGATGTTGAGCGCGGACGAACGGTGCGAGGCTGGAAGCCGCGACGACTAGGTGGGGGTCTCGGCGGCAGACCTAAGGCTGTCGTTGTTGAAGCTGCTCCCATTGTGAGCAGCACCAGGAGCACCAGGGGCGGATTTGGAGGACGTGGCTTCGGAGATCGTGGCGGTTTTCGCGGCGGCAGAGGTGGCGGCTTCAGGGGTGGTGGTTTCGGCGATCGTGGAGGGTTTCGTGGCGGTGGGGGAGGATTCCGTGGCGGTCGTGATGACGGCTATAGGTAATGGACATTTATCTTGTTGCATGGTCATCTTCTGACACTACCTAGGGGGGGTCGTGGTGGAGGCATTGGCTATCAGGGAGGTGGATTTGGTGATGGTCATGCTAATGGATATGGTCCTGCAGGCGGAGGGCCTGGTGGACCAGGCGGCTACGGTCCTCCCAGTCAAGGCTATGGACCGCCTGGTGGTGGGTATGGGCCTGGAGGAGGCGGCTACAGGGGCGATCTCAAACGAGAAGGACCCGGTGGGTACGACGACAGAGATGCCAAACGACCGCGATATTAGATGCGGTTGGGTGAGATATATTCCTTTCATCTTGTTTCCATCGCGTTCCTGCTCGGTTCGGATTCGCGGCCTCAAGTTCCAACCCTGCGCTAGGTAGGGTGTGTAAGTACCAGTTACC
>QGOI01000430.1:0-33415 GCA_003313885.1 Boletus sp. MG55 | reverse complement strand
CGGTGACCTCGCGGACATCGACGAGTCCATTGCGATGTTAGAGGAGGCAGTCCGTCTCACTCCCAATGGCCATCCTGACAAGCCAGCTTGGTTGAACAACCTCGGGTCCTCGCTCTTGTGTCGCTTTGAGCGCCTCGGTGACGTCACGGGCATCGACGAGTCCATTGCGATGAAAGAGGAGGCAGTCCGTCTCACCCCCAATGGCCATCTCTCCAAGCCAGGTCGGTTGTCCAACCTCGGGTCCTCGTTCTTGAGTCGCTTTGAGTGCCTAGGTGACCTCACCGACATTGACAAGTCCATTTCGATGTTTGAGGAGGCAGTCGGTCTCACTCCCAGTGGCCATCCCGACAAGCCAGCTTCGTTGAACAGCCTCGGGAACTCGTTATTGAATCGCTTTGAGCGCCTCGGTGACCTCGCGGACATCCACAAGTCCATTTCGATGTTAGGGGAGGCAGTCCGTCTCACTCCCAATGGCCATGCCGAGAAGCCAGGTTGGTTGAACAACCTCGGGTGCTCGTTACTTCGTCGCTTTGAGCGCCTCGGTGACGTCGCGGACATTGACGAGTCCATTTTGATGAAAGAGGAGGCAGTCCGTCTCACTCCCAATGGCCATCCCGACAAGCCAGCTCGGTTGTCCAACCTCGGGAACTCATTATTTCGTCGCTTTCAGCGCTTCGGTGATGTCGCGGACATCGACAAGTCCATTTTGGTGAAAGAGGAGGCAGTCCGTCTCACTCCTAACGGCCATCCCGGCAAGCCAGCTCTATTGAACAACCTCGGGACCTCGTTATTGAGCCGTTTTGAGTGCCTCGGTGACCTCGCGGACATCCACAAGTCCATTTCCATGGAAGAGGAGGCAGGCCCTCTCACTCCCGATGGCCACCCAGACAAGCCAGCTCTGTTGTACAACCTCGGGTGTGCATTCATGAAAATTTTCGAGCATTCTCGTGATCCTCGTAATCTCTCTGCTGCCACTCTGCACTTTTCCATGGCTAGTCGTGCCTCCACATGTTCGAGTTACATCCGCTTTCGTGCTGCTCGTCGTTGGATTTCTTCTGCACGCCTTCACGGCAATCCCCAGGCTCTCCTTGATGCATATACCACTACCATCAACCTTCTTCCGCAGTTGGCATGGCTTGGCCTTCCGCTCACAGAGCGCCATCGTGTACTCCTTGAAGCTGCTGATGTGGCACGAGATGCTGCCGCTGCTGCACTTGAAGCTGGTTGTCCTGACGTGGCTATCGAGTGGCTCGAGCAGGGACGTTCCATTGTCTGGAGTCAATTCCTGCAGCTGCGCACTCCGGTTGATGATCTTCGCGTCGATCATCCAGACCTTGCTCATCAATTTCAGCAGATCTCCCAGAAGCTGGAACATGCTAGCTCTCGTAGTAACGACTCGGCTGCTGACACTCGGCCTCTCGAGGAAGAAGTCCAGAGGCACCATGACCTTGCTCTCAGACAAGAACAGCTTCTTCTCCAAATACGGTCATTGCAAGGTTTTGACCGATTTTTGCTCCCGAAGACGACCGAGCAACTCACTGCCTTGGCAAATTCCGGACCAGTCATCTACCTCAATGCCAGTAAAGAACGATGCGACGCATTGATTATTGAGGCAAAGTTGGGAAGTGCTATTTCTGTCCCCCTTCCTGGCACTAGCTATCTAGAGATGGTATGCTTGCAGCGCCTACTCCGATTATCCCTCGAGCGGGATCGTCTTATTATTTCCCGCGACAACATTTCTGCACTCATCCATTCTGATGAAAATCCCGTCTCGCGGCAATTCCTTGACTTGTTGTTGGTGGAAGCTGACATTGAAGGCACTGTTGATCGTGGAGCCAAAGTTAAACCACAACGAATTGCAGGATACACACCCGACGACATGTTCCAAATGATTCTGGCATACCTCTGGAATCAAGTTGTGAAGCCAGTTCTCCAGGCCCTTGGCATTTCAGTACGTCGTCTATCTGAGTCTCAAAGGTGCCCCTTTCTGACTGAGGTTTGTATGTTTCTCAGACTCCGCGGTCTGGCGCTGAGCAAATGGTCCGTATCTTTTGGTGTCCGACTGGGCCTTTTGCCTTTCTGCCCATACATGCTGCCGGCCTGTACGGTACGGCGGAGGCGGGTGCAAAACTTTCTGATTTCGCTATATCCTCCTACGTACCGACTCTCAGTACTCTCTTATCATCAACTCAGCAAGACCTTGATGGTCCCTCATCCAATATTCACCTCACTGCTGTACCTCAGCCGCCGACAGATGGGCTAGCTGGGCTAGTATCCGTGAAGGACGAGATCGATCACATTAGAATGTTGTCCGCCGGGTCCCCTTTTGTAACCCTCCAGGACTGTGATGGTACCGTCGAAGACGTGATGGAAAAGCTGAAGAACACTGACTGGGTTCATTTCGCATGTCACGGAATACAAGATCCTGAGAATCCGCTCAACAGCGGGCTATGCCTTGCAAACGGTCGTCGTTTGAAGCTCTCAGACATCATCCGATTGTCACGCCCTCAAGGTGGTCTTGCATTCCTTTCTGCCTGTCTGACTGCACGAGGAGACGAAAATCTGTCGGAAGAATCTGTTCATCTCGCTGCTGGAATGCTTCTTGCTGGTTATGGTGGTGTGATTGCGACGATGTGGGCAATCAGAGACGCTGATGCACCAAAGGTGACAAAGGACGTGTACGAACATCTCTTCCGGGATGGCAAGGTTCCCGACAGCACGGAGGCTGCAGAAGCGTTGCATTATGCTGTCCAGCGTCTCCGTGACTCTGGCGCGTCTTTCTCTTCTTGGGTTCCTTTTATTCATTTCGGTCGGTAGTTAATTTTCAACACGGCTCTCTATAACCCCTTGTTTGACTTAGAGGACCACCATTTCTACGTGCCTCCCTTTCTACGTTACTCTTTGATTTGTGGATATACCAGCTTGTTCACTATAACGAGATACTATATTTATATGGAATTCCCGTTCACTGCGAACTACAAGACATCTAGCGTGTCCTCCCTGCAGTGGTGGGATACGCTATAGATGCAGCGAACAAATTTGCTGTGGGATGCTTTTCCGTCTGACCTCTCAGGTCATCTGTGTCATGGCGATTTCCTACTTGCCATACCACTTGCTCTGTCGCAAGCTTGCAGGACGCTTGGCTCGGCATCGCAACTTAGGGTAGATTTCCCCAGATTTATATCAGAAACCCCGAGCCCGTTCTAATCGGTCACCACGGTCTTGTGACCACGGGTGCCAGTGCATATATGCGCCATCATGAAACACGTCCAAGTTTTGTGTATCTAGCTCATGAGGGCATGGTAATACAGTGTGCCCGAGCATGAAATAAAACCAAGGAAAAGTAAGCCCAAGCCGAAATGAACCTACATGACGACGGATCCTTGATCTTCTTGCCTTTCGACTTGCTCTCCCTTCTCCCTCGCTGCGCTGCTGCCGCTGCTACCTCGGCGCATCGTCGTTCGGGCGCTTGTTGACGGCGCTGGTAGAGCTCGCGGGCGAGAGTTTCACTGGTCACCACACGTCCGACGTCAGTGTATATCCTACAAACGAGGAAAAGAAAAAGATACCACCAGGTAAGAAACAGACCCCCCGAAATGAAACGAAACGGCTCACGCGGCTGGATCAACCATCCCACACAACACCGCATTGGCCGTCTGACCCGCCACGTCTCCGCTCACCGACAGGTCACGGTGGAAATCGGAATCACAAAAGGCCAACCAGCCGCCATTGATGTCTTCGAGACGTTACCAGATGATGGATGATTCATGGAGGAAGATGTCGTCCGTGACAAGGACACAGAGGGCCTCCTTGTTGGCGTAGTCCGGGGGGTTGCGATCGGAGGTATTGGGACAAGCGTTGGGGTGAGGAGTGACTGCGCGCGATCCTGTGCCAGGGGACTTGAGAGGCGGGCATCGCGAAAAAACGACCCAGGTTGGAGCATCGACGTGAGCTGAAAGAGAACATGGTATGTCAGTTGCGATTTCGACGCACCTAAAAACTGCCAGGGCTAAGGGAACGATGGCTACAAAGGGAAAACGTGCACTTGTGAGAGAGAGGTTAGTCGCAGAACCGGACGAGGGTCCACAAAAGACTGACCCTGCTTGATCTTGCAACAGCCCTCGTCCGAGTAATAGATCATGTCATGGCGCACGAGGGAAGCACCCATGTGTGAACTCGAACCTGCAGTTGCACTCTCGGTCTCTGCCACACCCCTCATACTCATCACCGTCCATCAATCGTGAGGTGATCCGGGTCTGCGATCAACGTCACTGCGTTATCGTAGTCCCGGATCTAGGTTATCAGTTCTGCTTTTCTCTGGATCAACTACCCAACCCGGACAAGCTGAATTCAAGCTTGTGCAAAGAGATTGAATTCGCCGGCATAGGTGGTGTGATGCTGGTGAATTGCGGGTCGAGGGTGTGGGCGACATGGGACAACAGCGGGAGGGAAGGGGGGAAGGGACAGAGGGTAGAGGGGCTCAGAGGACAGCACGAAGACGAGAGAGGGGACTAACTCATATTACTGACTCGTAGCAAGGCTTTCGATCTGACCGCGGATGAGTATGTTGCCTGTGAATTCAAGTGGCTTTGGAGTGTTTTTTAGGCCCGCATCCCGGCCCAGAAGCAGTGGCTGAGCAGGCAGGGCAGGAGGAACTCTACGCTGTTGACCTGCGTGCTCAACCGCTCTCTGAGAAGGTCACCGATGAAATGTTCAAGAACTTCTTGACTCTTGCACAGAACACGGAAAGGGTTCGTTGCATCGCTCATCGAATTCGTCGTAGTCAACCGTGTCTTTCGAACTCCGCACGAGTCGATCTCTCTTTGTCAAGTCTTTGTTGATATGCAATTGCGCAATCCCCACCACCCAGCCCTGCTGGTTTCGACAACCGGAGCGATACCCTGGAATTCGATCCTTTCGCATCCTCAGCGAAAGACTTTGCGGCCGATTGTCGTTTTTCCCCATATCCAAAGCCCGTGCCCTTCACCCCGCCCACAAGCACCCTTATGCAATATTAGCCCAAAGTCGAGGCCCTTGTAGCAACCTTGCAGGCCACGGGCTCAGTTCATCTAAGGTAAGATTCCATATGCTTATTTTTTGGGCGTTATTAATCCCCCTCCCTTAGGCTATGGACATTTTCGTACGCGGCATCGAGGCCCTGCCTAATGTCATTCTTCGATCCGCCGTGCTCGAGAAATATGTATGCAGTGGCAGAAGGAGTCGTCGTCAACTGCTTCTCGCTACTTGGGACCTTGAAGAAACAAAACGCAGGGTTCACGCGTTGGAACGAATACAACACCACCTCGAAACCACGCATTCTCTCAGTGAATCAGAATACAAACGTTGGCTCAACATGTACACGGATCGAGGGTTTCCTGATCTCAGGGAGGACGTGCTATCTTACGGCAGTCAGATCCCCTCCATGGTTCAGCCTGAGGAAGCTGATCGGGATACTGCTGAGCTCTCGATGGTAAAGCACGTGGTTTGAATCTTGATTCCGCCGTTGGCGAGCATGAGGCCGATATTGATGAAGAAGCGGCGGTCTTCAGTAACGATCCAGAACTCGGGAAGGGTGCGGTCAGCGGTGAATGAGGCTGGGTGCTGCATGACTTAGCAGGGACTTTCACAAATTGATCGATGTTGACTCATGTACGTGATCGTCCGTCCCTTGTGAATTTCTCTGACTCGGTTCTTGTACACGCTTGTGCTCCTCGTGCCACAGGAGACGTCGTAATGCCAGTCAAGGAGTGCGCCTCGGGCGGGGGGTGTCTACTGTCTGGTTTGTGTAGCGTGGATAGTTCGATGTATACGTTTGCGAGTGCACCCCATCGTTTCCTTGCATACTAGTCCGCTTTGCTTATGAACCCTTTGATTTGCTGTTGCTCGAAAGTGAGTCCAGGTCTTTTTTCACGTTAGAGGCGTCAGTTCAACCACTTCACTTCACCGAAGCACTAACAGTTCCTGGTCATTCCCGTGTATGTTAGGGTCACCGGGCCACCTATAGCAACATAGCCTATGCATACCAGACCGCCAAGAGCATTTCCGTGACGAATTATACTGCCCACGCCTCCTGGCCAGTGGTCAAACCTCCCGATAGTAGACTCCATGCATTCGCGCCACAATACATGGCAAGATTTCGAAAGCATGTCCTATTCAATCCAGAAGCTGAACGGTATAACTTGCGTATGTGACTATCCTCAAGCGCCGGCGGAAGAAAGGTATTTCTATAACGAATACTAGCAAAAGTACTACTGGTGTCATCCTCGGAAGATGAAAGCTCGAAGCGCGTACCCTCGTCTTGGACTTCTCGGACGAATACCTGAGTATCAATTGTCCCTGGTTCTACAGCCGAAAGAAAGCAGAACGAAAACAAGATTGGGAGGACTACGTACGCATGATGACCCGGACGGAGATCGAACGATGGGATCCAACAGACGGAGGTAAGTCTGTCATGCATGTGCGACAATCGTGCCGTCGTCTGGGAACTATGCCTATCGCAGTACGCGTCGCCGCGCATGGGGGGTCTATGCGCTCTGGTAGTTGCCTGGTTCAACGCCTGGGGTGACTTGAGGCGTACGCACGACGATGGTCAGCTTTTGAGGTGGAAGCGGTCCAGGAGGAACATTGTTGACGCAGCTCGTCGACGACGACTTGGTAACCTCCGCGACCACTCGATGTGAAACCGCCGGGCATAGACCAGACTGTGCTGCGGATCAGTACGCAGCAGAGAGGTATGGGGCGGTAAGGGAGGGGACTCGCCGGTCGGACCGTTGATATCAGTGCCGGGGCCCATGAATTGAGAACCTCTCTGGCAAAGAGCCGCCCAGAACGTCACAGCGGTGGGGAATGGTTCACGTTAGCGCACATACAGTCTCGAGGACGTGCAACGTTCGGCACGTACCTTGAGCAACCACAAGAGGAACAAGAGAAATTTGGAGAAGCGGCTCGCTTTGTTCGTTGTTGAATACCCAGATGATATCGAGGTGGATCGACGCAGAGAGGCGGTAAACTGTGGTTCCGATTCAGTGCGAATAGGGTGGCAAAGGGGAACGTGCAGCCTACACATTTGAGCGACTGTACCGCGTTGCTGCTCTCGTGAACGAGCGCTCCAAACAGGAATGTTGGTAGATTGTACGTCAACGCGGAGAATGGACTGATGACGAAGGACAACACCTGTCGGAGCGACGTTCGAGGACGTCACGCAGAGTAGAGAATTGGGCCATACGGCACCACACAACACAAGCTTTCCGGGATCAAGTCCTTGGATGAAGTTTGCCATGGTCTCAGAAAGTCAAACTTGACGGTCTTGAGCGACGTCGCGAGGGTTCGTTGGACGGTCGCGGGAACGTGAGTAACACTTCAAGGAGGTTTCGAGCCTGCGACAGCTCTCGCCAGGGGGCTTGACCGCTACCCTGACCGCTAAGATCCCACGGGTGACGGAACTTGGCGGCACGGATTCTAGCCATACTGCTGACTTCAACTTCTCTTGCGACCGAGTCACGCACATGTCCCACTCCCGGAGTGCCGGGTCGTTGGCGGTGGTATCGGAGCCAAACTTGTCGTGCCAATTTGTCTCGAGCTTCCGCTGTTTCTCCAATGAATCCAGGTGGCGACCGTGTGCGCAATGAGTCTCGCACATCGTCACTAGCAGTAGTGACTACATGTAGACCTCACGCCAGCGAAACGAATCCAAACAGGTTCGCTCCACTCTCCATCAAACATGTGCATGGCAGTGTTGCATCCTGTGGCCAGTCACGAAATGAATCCCAACAGGACCAGCGGCTCCATTCTCCATCAAACATGTGTACGGCAACGTTGAATCCTGTGCCCCTTCATGAACCCATTGCTGTAGAATCTCCGCTCAGAACTCTTCTGCTCTTTTCTGCTCTGACTTCGTTTCGCACCCATGGATGAACGCCATCCAGCGTTTGCTCCACAGCCGCAACATGCTCAGGAAAGTAAGAGATCAGACGGCTCGGAAGTGCGCCCGTCTGATACAAACAAACGCGAACATGTCTTCATAACTCGTAAGCGGCAATGTGGGCCATACTGGAGGGATCGTTGACATCGCTATGCAGATATCCATGCCACATATGTTGCATCTGGCCTCCGTCGCGTGCCGACAGGCTTCTATGCTGCTGTAGAGATCGATGGGAAGATCAGAAAGACTTTGAATAAACCCATGTTGGTCGGCAGGGACGCGGTGGAATGGGATGCAGAAATCCTCCTGTGAGTTACTACCCTCCTTATTCTTGGTATTTCTACTGAATATGGTCTAGGCCATTGGCGCGATCATTTGCCATTTCGTTCAAGGTCTATGCATTCTTCCAGCTTGGACCAAGTGGCGGAAAGGGTACATTGCTCCGCCGATTCAAGACTACCGTGGGAGATGTGCTCGACTGCAATGAAGAACTCCAGTGTGAGCAACTCCACCATTATCATTCTCACTCCCTGACATTTCGTTGTAGCTATCAGGTTCCTGGATTTACCATCATGTTCGTCACTCAGAATAATCACCGAACGACGCATTTGCGATATCAATGAATCGACAACAATACTTGACGTGAGCGATCTGTTCACCTCATTGTTGACGCATCCTAACTGCATGACGATAGTTGTCAGTGTCAGACGGAATGACCCAGGTAGCACAGTTCACTGATACCGGGCATCGTGCTCTCCAACGTTATCGCCAGTTCCGCAACCAAAAGGATCTCGACGAAGCCATCGCATGTTTCGAGCGTGTCAGGGACATGTCCCCCCCACCCCACCCGAATTACTCTGCTGCATTATTTAACTTGGCCACTGCGAGGTTCATCGATTGTCAAGACAACCATCGTTACCGTGATCTGGACGTAGCAATCACATTGTACCAAGACGCACTCCAGCTTCGCGCTGGTAATCACCGAGATCGCTGCGTCACAGCACTCGACCTCTGCTTCGCTCTTCTGGCCCATTTACAGAGACAAGGCGAAAAGGCAGACAGGACGGGAGCCGAGGAGTTACTCTGCAGAGTAGTGGAGCGTTATGCATACCGAGCAGCATCGCTCGGATTGCAGATGGCTGGGATCTCTGTGACGATCGAGGCGATGCAACCAAGGATATCTCAGGCGGAGAGCACAAATCATGATGATGATGAGTTCGTACGGGAGGCACGGGCTATATTGCTGCGCTTCTCAGATCGGAATCCTTTCCGGCCTGGAGTCATATCTGAACTTGGAAGCTTGTTGTATCGTCGATTCGAGCGCAATGGCAACCTGGTTGACATCCACGAGGCAATCTTGGTGTTGGAGTATGCCAGACGGTTCACTCCGGATGGACACCTTAATAAGCCGGCTCAGTTGTCCGACCTCGGGAACTCGTTGTTTCGTCGCTTTCAGCGCCTGGGTGACCTCACGGACATCGACAAGTCAATTTCGACGTTCGATGATGCAGTCCGTCTCACTCCCAATGACCATCCTGACAAGCCAGGTCGGTTGAAAAACCTCGGGAACTCACTATCTCATCGCTTCGAGCGCCTCGGTGACCTCGCGGACATCGACATGTCCATTTCGATATTCGACGAGGCAGTCCATCTCATTCCCAATGGCCATCCCGACAAGCTAGCTGTCTTGCACAACCTTGGGGTCTTATTATCTCGTCGCTTTGAGCGCTTCGGTGACCTCGCGGACATGGACAAGTCCATTTGTATGGAAGAGGAGGCAGTCGGTCTCATTCCTAATGGCCATCCCGACAAGCCAACTTGGTTATCCAAGCTCGGGTCTTCGTTATCTCGTCGCTTTCAGCGCCGCGGTGACCTTGCAGACATCAACAAGTCCATTTCGATGAAAGAGGAGGCAGTCCGTCTCACTCCCAATGGCCATCCCAGCAAATCAGCTCGGTTTTCCAACCTCGGAAACTCATTATGTGGTCGCTTCGAGCGCCTCGGTGACCTCACGGACATCGCCGGGTCCATATCAATGTTTGAGGAGGCAATCCGTCTCACTCCCAATGGCCATCCCGACAAGCCGACCCTGTTGGCCAAGCTCGGGTCCTCAGTGTTTCGTCGTTTTGAGCGCCTCGGTGACCTCGCGGACATGGACAAGTCCGTTTCAATGTTTGAGGAGGCAGTCCGTCTCACTCCCAATGGCCATCCCGATAAGCCAAGTTGGTTGAATGACCTCGGGATCTCGTTATATGGTCGCTTTGAGCGCCTCGGTGACCTCGCGGACCTCGACAAGTCCATTTCGATGCAAGAGGAGGCAATCCATCTCACTCCCAATGGTCATCCCCTCAAGCCAGTTGTGTTTTCCAGCATCGGGTCCTCATTATTTGGCCGCTTTGACCACCTCGGTGACCTCGCGGACATGGACAAGTCCATTTCGATGGAAGAGGAAGCAGTCCGTCTCACTCCCAATGGTCATCCCGCCAAGCCAGGTCGGTTGAACAATCTCGGGACCTCGTTATTGAGTCGCTTCGGCCGCCTCGGTGACCTCGCGGACATCAACAAATCCATTTCGATGATGGAGGAGGCAGTCCGTCTCACCCCCAGTGACCATCCCGACAAGCCAATTTTTTTTTCCAGCCTTGGGTCTTCATTATCTCGTCGCTTTGAGCACCTCGGTGACCTCGCGGACATCAACAAGTCCATTTCGATGACACAGCAGGCAGTCGGTCTCACTCCCATTGGCGACCCCAAGAAACCAGGTTTGTTGTCCAATCTCGGGGTCACACTATCTCGTCGCTTTGAGCGCCTCGGTGACCTCGCGGACATCAACAAGTCCATTTCGACGTTTGACGACGCAGTCCGTCTCACTCCCAATGACCACCTCGAGCAACCAGGTCGGTTGAACAACCTCGGGTCCTTATTATCTAGTCGCTTTCAGCTCCTCGGTGACCTCGCGGACTTGGACCAGTCCATTTTGACGCAAGAGGAGGCAGTTCGTCTTACTCCCAATGGCCATCCCAACAAACCCTTTTGGTTGAACAACCTCGGGAAGTCATTATCTCGTCGCTTTGAGCGCCTCGGTGACCTCGCGGACATGGACAAGTCCATTTCGACGTATGAGGAGTCAGTCCGTCTCACTCCCAACGGCCATTTCGAGAAGCCAACTCTGTTGAACAACCTCGGGGATGCATTCATGATGTATTTCAAGCACTTTCATGATCCTGCGCATCTCTCTGCTGCCACCTTACATTTTTCAGTGGCCAGTCGTGTCTCCACAGGTCCTACCTGGGTCCGATTTCATGCTGCTCGCCGCTGGATTTCTTCTGCACGCCTTCAAGGGAACTCCCAGGCTCTCCTTGATGCGTATGCCACCGCAATCAACCTTCTTCCGCAGTTCGCATGGCTTGGCCTTCCACTCACAGAGCGCCATCGCGTACTCCTTGAAGCCGCTGATGTAGCACGAGATGCTGGCGCTGCCGCACTTGAAGCTGGTTGTCCTGACATGGCTGTCGAGTGGCTCGAGCAAGGACGTTCCATTGTCTGGGGTCAATTCCTGCAGCTGCGCACTCCGGTTGATGAACTTCGTGCCGAGCATCCAGACCTTGCTAGTCAGTTTCAGCAGGTCTCCCACCAGCTGGAGCATGCCAGTTCTCGTGACCATGCCACATCCCGTGGGTCGGTGAATGACCTGGTTGAGAACACTAGGCCGCTGGAGGAGGAAGTCCAGGGGCACCATGACCTCGCTCTCAGGCGGGAAAAGCTCCTTGCCGATATACGATCCTTGCCAGGTTTTGACAGATTCTTGCTGCCCAATACAATCGCGCAACTGGCTGCCTTCGTCCACTCTGGACCGGTCGTTTACCTCAATGCTAGCAAACAACGATGTGATGCATTGGTCGTCATGGTGGATTCGGGGGGCGTAATTCCCATCCCCCTTCCTGGTATTAGCTTTTCAGAGGTGGAACACCTGCTCCGTTTGTTGCTCAAGCGTCATCATCCTGTTGTTTCGCGAGATGAAATTTCTGCACTCATCACCTCCGAGTCGGATGACCATCATGCATCACAGGACTTTCTCAATATGTTGATGGAGGATGATAGTACGGAAAGGAGTGACAGGGAAGGCGCACTTAGAACTGAAGGATTCACACCCGACGACCGGCTACGGTTGATCCTAGCATTCCTGTGGAAGAAGGTCATAAACCCTGTTCTGGAGGGTATTGGTTTATCGGTATGCCGTCTGTCTGAAACGTTTCAGAGTCAACGCTTTCTGACTGACGTTCGCATGTTCTCAGACTCCGCCATCAGATGCCGAGAAAATGACCCATATTTATTGGTGTCCGACTGGGCCTTTTGCTTTTCTGCCCATCCACGCTGCCGGTTGCTATGGTACAGCTGGGGCGGGTGCAAAGCTTTCCGATTTCGCTATCTCCTCCTATATACCGAGTCTTGGTGCTCTCCCATCATCAGCTCAGAAAGACTCGAACAGTTCCCCATCCGATATTCGCATCGTTGCTGTTCCTCAGCCACTGGAAGATGGGCAGATGGAGCTCACATGCGTAAAGGAAGAAATTGATCACATCAGAACGTTGTCCGCCAGGTCCCCTTTCGCAATCCTCCAAGATTCTCATGGTACGATAGAGGATGTCATGGAGAAGATGAAGACCTCTGAATGGGTACATTTCGCATGTCACGGCGTGCAAGACCCCAAGGACCCGCTCGACAGCGGGCTTTGCCTTGCAGACCGTCGTCGTTTGAAGCTCTCCGACATAATTCAATTGTCACGGCCTCAAGGTGGTCTCGCATTCCTCTCTGCCTGTCAGACTGCGAAGGGAGACGAGAAGCTGTCAGAAGAGTCTGTGCATTTCGCCGCTGGGATGCTTCTTGCCGGTTATGGTGGCGTCATCGCAACCATGTGGTCAATAATGGACCGTGATGCACCAAAAGTGACAAAGGACGTGTACGAGCATCTCTTTCGGAACAACAAGGTTCCCGACAGCACGGAGGCTGCAGAAGCGTTGCATTATGCTGTCCAGCATCTCCGTGACTCTGGCGCGTCTTTCTCCTCTTGGGTTCCTTTTATTCACGTTGGTCGGTAGTTCGTATTCAACACAGCTCTCTATAACCCCTTTTGCGAATCAGAGGACAACCATGCCTCCCTTTCTATGTTACTCTTGGATTCGTGAGCTCGTTCATTGTATTAAGATACTGATGTTTCTATGGAATTTCTGCCCCTGCAGGACATCTAACGTGTCCTCCCTGGTGGGATAAGCCGTATCTCGCCTCCTCTCAATGTCATTCAACGAACAGGTTCGCTGTGGGATGCTTTTCCATCTGACCTCTCTCGTCGTCCGTGTCGTGGCGGTTTCGTGCTTGTACACATGACGCTTGGCTCGGTATTGCGACTTAGTCAAGATCTCCCCAGAGGTCTACGTCAGAAACCAGCCCGTTTCTCGTCGATCACGATGGTCTTGTGACTGCGGGTGGATATACGCCATGACGAAACGCGTCCAAGCTGTGTGTATCCATCTCGTGCAGGTATGCATATGATGATTTCGAAATAATGTGCGCGAACGTGCAATAAGAACAAGCGAAGCAAACCGAAACCGAAACGAATCCTTACATGACGACGCAATCCTTGATTTTCTTGCCTTTCGACTCGCTCTCCCTTCTCCGTCGCTGCGCCGCCGCCACCGCCTCTTCCTGAGCGCATCGTCGTTCAAGCGCTCGTTGACGATGTTTGTAGAGCTGTTGTATGAAGGCTGGACGGATCACCACACGTCTGACGTCAGTGTAAAATAGACCCAAAAACGAAACGAAGCAAAACGGCTCACGCGGCTGGATCAACCATCCCACACAACCCCACCTCCATCTCGAGGCATCTCAGGGCTGCCTCGGCCGTCTGACCTGCCACGTCCCCCGCTCACCGGCGCGTCACGGTGGCAATCGGTATCACAAGGGGCCAATCAGCCACTGTTGATATATTTGAAACGTTTCCAGACGATGGACAGTTCATGGAGGTGGATGTCGTCCGTGACGAGGGCACAGAGGGCGTCAATCTAGGCATGGTCTGGGGGGTTGGTGGGGGCGTTGGGATTGGGGTTGGGATTGGAGGCAGCGGGACAAGGGTTGGGGCGAGGCGTGACTGCGCCCGATCCTATGCCGGGGGACTTGAGAGGCGGGCATTGCGAAAGAACACGACAAGCGACCCAAGTTGGAGCATCAACGCAAGCTGAAAGAGACCATGGTATATCAGTTGCAATTTCGACGCACCCAAAAACTGCCAGGGGAGGATGGCTACAAGGCGAAAACATGCATGTGTGTGTGAGAGGTCAGTCGCAGAACTGGACGAGGGTCCGCAAAAGACTGACCCTGCTTGATCTTGCAACAGTACTCGTCCGAGTAATTGATCATGTTATGGCGCGCGAGGGAAGCACCCATGTCTGAACTCGAACTTGCAGCTGCACTCTCGGTCTCCGCCATAGCCCTCATGCTCATCCCTGGCCATCAACCTGTCCTTGGTGAAGTGATGGGGGTCTGCGATCGACGTCACTGCAATATCGTAGTCCGATCTAGGTTACCAATTCTGCAAGTTTGGGGGGCTTTCTGGATCGACTAAGCCTGTGCAAAGAGATCGAATTCGCCGGATAGGTGGTGTAATGGTGGCGAATTGCGGGTTGAGGTTGTGGGCGACGTGGGGGAGAGGATAACACGCATGAATGACGTGACAAAAGAGGCAACATGACGCGTGTCAAGTGGCAGATGCGGCGCGTCAGAAGCGGAGTCTCAAGCCTCTGCTGAGCCACATACCGCCCAGGCTCGGGCATATATACCTCTTCGACGTCGGGGCCCGAAAACCCCGTTTCTGATGACGTCGTTTCTACGTCATCGGAAACTCTCGTGGTGGTGGCTCAAACGGGTATATATTTATTCCTCTTCCCGCCTGCTGACAGCCTTACAGATTGCAACTGAAGCTCGACTCCTCGGATCTGACGCGGAAATACCATAGCCATTACATACATCCATCTCTGCCAGTGAGGTCCAAAACTCACTCCAAAATTCCCGATGACCGGGCCATACGCTAGTGTCACATTTATTCGTATTTTGGGAAAAGGCCTCCAAGGTGGTCCCCTCAGACCACCGGACAACAGCCTCCAGCACATCTAATAGCCCCAGTCCAGGGGGATCCATAGGTGATCAACTACCACTAAGTACTAGGGAAGGAAGGCCCCTCGAAACGACCGCTGGGAAGGAGCGTGCTTCTGGTCCAGGAATAAACATTATGAAAAATGTCATAATCCCCGGTGTGTCAACGAAACAGAACGGACGCAACCCAACGAAAACGGAGAGCTGCCCATTGGGCCCTGAGTAAGTTACTAGTAAGTTAAAAGGTGGTCGCTGAGCGGTGGACGTTCGGAGTTCCGTCACTTTATCGTCCCATCTGCTTCCTCCCCCTGGACATTGACGATGTCAGCTGAAGCCCAGCTCCAAGCTCTCCTCGAGATAATCAACACGTCAGCCCGCCAGGCGATCGCCGAGTACAAGAAGGGCGGTAACGAAGTCCCTACGATCCAGTCGAAGACATATCACCCCATGGACTCCACAGTCGATACTATCGCGCTGAAGAAAGCTGTGAGATTGCTTGAGGGTGCCTGCCAGCAACTATGTGCATCATTGGCCCCACCCCAGCACACTGTCATGACGAACGTGAGTCCTCGATTACAAAATGCGGAGAAAATGACTGAGCGGTCCTTTCCATCATTAAAGTTTTCACTGCCCGTTGAATGGGCATGCATGCGCGTCGCTGTTGGTGCAAAGATCGCGGATGTACTAGCGAAATATCCGAATGGTCTGCATATCAATGAACTTGCCAAGCTAGTCAATTTGGAGAAGCGAAAGCTTGCTCGCATGCTTCGATTCCTTACTATTAAAGGGTGCTTCACTGAAGGTAAGCATTTCTGTCCCCTCGTGGCGCACTCATGTCTCATGTTTCGCAACTTATTTCCGGCTTCAGTCGAGCCAAATACCTTTGCCAACAACCGCATCTCGCTTGTTACACTCTCGAGTTCTGACACCGGCGCTCTCTTGAGAACGCTGGTGGAGGATACTGCCCAAGGCGCAGTTGTATTGTACGAAACGATGACAGAACCAGAGTATGCGACAAGTTATCATCCGGAGAAGGCACCCTTTATCTATGCACTCAAAAAGAAGGGTTTTGACGGTGGTTTCTTTGATTTGTTGAACCAGGATGTAAGCCCACTTGATTATTTTCAATCGCTCTTGGTGCGATATCTGCTTGCTGACGTTGTGGCATCTTCAGGCTGAGAGATGGGAGGTCAGTGGATTGATTATCATTTTATAGATCAGTGTCACATATGCTTGAGCAGAAATTTCACCGTGCTATGATCGGGCTTAGCTATGCTATGGGTTCTCTCTCCGTTTTGCACCGTGAGAGCATAGTTCCTTTCCTTTCCTTTTGGCCGTCAACATTACCATCTCAGACTATCCATGGAATGAAGTGAAAACCGTTTGCGATGTCGGGGCTGGTATTGGGGCGGCTTCTATGCCTCTGTCGAAAATGTACCCGCACTTGAAACTCACTGATCAAGACGTGCCCCAGGTTTTGGTTCAGGCAAATGATGTAAGCATATTTTTTAAATCCTTGCTATCGCAAGATAGCCGTCCTCACGCCCATGTAATGACCACGTGGAGCTAACTTTGTTGCATAACACAGGTCTGGGCCAAGGATGCACCTGAGGCGCTGCAAAACAACCAGATTGAATTCGTTCCGCTCAACTTCTTCGAAGAAAGTCCTGTCCATGGCCAAGACGTGTACTATGTATGTGTCGGTTCCCTTTGTTTCGTTCGGATCGTTCGGACTTTTGGTTTTGACGTTCGTTTAGCTTCGCAATATCATTCATGACTGGCCTGACACTGAGGCTGAGATCATCCTGAGGAAGTCAGCAAAGCTATGGCTCCTCACAGTCGATTGCTGATCCGTACGTCCTTGCTATCCTGACTGTTCTGTTCGCCCTGACATGACTCATTTCCTACGCTGCAAACAGACAGCACCGTGTTAACCCATTCCACTGGCAGCCACGATTTCAACGCAACATCGTTTGGGCTAAATGCTACACCCGAACCGTTGTTGCCCAACTTTGGGAACTCGGGGTATCATCAGGACATGACCATGTGAATCATATTTAACGCAAAGGAGCGGACGCTGGACGAATTCATCATGTTGGGGTCCGTCCTTGGCCAGCCTCCCTTTTTTATTCGTGACCTGTGTTCCTGTTTGGTCCCAGCGTTGCTCACGACGTGACCTTTTTTTTTTGCAGGTCTGCAGCCAAATTACGGTTGGATAAGGTGTATGACCTTGCCGAGACCGCGGTGCTCGAGTTCAGGAAGGCCACTTGACGTAAAGAGTCCATGTGTGTCGATCATGATTCCGCGTTCGTGCATTCCGTACGCATTTCCTGTGAGAAGCCCCTGCTTATCACTTGACCGCAGGAGCGTATGATCCGAATTGGGTGACTGGAGTTTGATGTTGTACAAGGCATATCATGATGATCCGAAATTGGAGTTGTAGATATTCCTAGGACGCATGTAGGTTCAAGCAACTTCGTTGTAAGAGTAGGACGAATATCGGAAACGATGATTTTCTTGGAATCCTGAACCAAATCTGCGGATTCCAGCTGGCATGGACGCGCCCAACATTACCTGCGTAGTACATAGCTCCAAAAAGGAGTACGAGTATTGTACAACTACAGTACAAGTCAAAATATGGTCTCTGCAGTCTCGTGTTACTGCCAGTGCAAAGTATATACGAGTTTGTACAGGATCTTCTTGTTCACCCTCACTTGAAGCACTTTTGTTGGTACGATTATTATCACAATTTACGAATTACAACGAATAGTATGAAACTAAGCGATATCTCAGCAAATCGACACTATCGTGTCCCGCTCACCCGACGTTGAACGGCCATGACGAACCAAAAAGCCTGGCAATCATGAGTGCCAGTGGCGTTCTGGTCGCCACTAATAATTTGTGATGTTAGCTTCCCACTGCTTCTAGGCACTGGTATGACATGTTAAGCTCATACTTTGTCGTCATCGCCTGATTTTGGCAGCGTCTCCAGATAAATGCCTACGCCTTCGCTTTCATCGAGATATCCCGGCGTTCCTCCACAACCTGAGGAGAACACCATCACCGATGGTAGCAGCCTGTTTATATCGCATTGCCTTGCACTTCGCTCGGCGATACGTCCCATCAGCGCCAACGTAGATCCACAAAATAGGGTGCCAACGACGTACCGTTATTAACGTGTAGATGCACGAGAATGCGATCTACGTCTGACTGCCTATGCTGTAGGACACGTCTCATCAGCCGACTTTGTTTTGTGTGCATGGGTCGAGGTCGCCAAAGGGGACAAATGAGGCTTTATGCTGATCGCGGGAGGACTGGAGGGCACGAGCTTCAGGTATGCGTCGGTCAGTATATGATGTCGTTCCCCCTTGGTGCACCGTACGGCGGGGGTGAGGCAATGAGTAGGGGCCCGGCATGTGTTTGGAGTCTTGTCGGTCGTTGTAGGAACTGAAAGGGGGTTTCGAGTCTTGCATGAGGTCCGTGAGATATGGCGAGTGGGTGGCAAGTTGAACGAGAACATGATGATAAGTAATGGCGTGCACTGGCGTCCTTCATACAAAACACACGGGTGTACCCGGTTGGGGCACGGGTGCGGGTATTCCCCAGGCGCGGGTACACCGTACGGGTCAACCTTCCAACACTTGAGAGTCTACCCGTGCAATTCCCTAGCGTGTTCACTCGAATCTTCTTCTCTCCAAGCTCACACGCCATGCTCCGCCCCATCTGCAGCACTGCAGACTTGGACGTGTTGTACGACACCCACGCCTGGTCCTGCACCCAACTCAGTCTCGCTCCTAGGTGAGTCGCCCGAGGAACTTTGATGGCGTTGCTTTGGGGGAAGTGGTACACAGTTGTTACGCAACGGGCCCAGTGACTTCGCGCCTCAAGGGCGTCCGAGATGGATTCGAACGTCCATTTTCCTCTATGAACTGCACTCACAGGCATGGAAGCAGCAAGACCCTGCGTACATGCCGCGACCAAAGATCTGTTGACGTGTTTGGGCTGCAAGGTGAGGATCGCAGCCAGGCGAAGAATGAGTCGCGTCATCCATTTGAAATCATCGAGGGACTCGGAGACGAACCAGAGTACCCTGACGAAGAATTGAATCACCGTCGTGATATTGCGGCGTCCCAACGGTCGGTCGTGAATTGCTTTGAAGTGATCGAGTGATGTCTTGGAGATCACAGAAGCCATCGAATGTCGACGGGGTGTCATTGACATGGATGCTGGGGATAGGCGTGTAGTTCGATTCGGCTGCCAGCTGTAGCATCATTTTGATTGCTTCGACGAGTGCAAGCGTCATCGACCAGGTGAGAGACCGAAGCCACGTTGTGCACAGCGCGCTGAGGAACCGACAGGCCCGGGATTGCGCCTGGATCCTGTACGAGACGTCCGAGTCCGCGGTGCTGCTGGTAGATGCGGGCAGGACTGGTCTGGTAAAGGAGCCCGTCGCGAGGAAAGTTGGGCGGTCAACTCGGTTTCAACTTGATGAGCATCCGCTGAACAAGCGAATTCTCGATCGAAGCTTGAGGATCTGTGAGCGAGGAACGGGCTCTGCCAGAGAAGAAGGAACGACTACCTTCCTTTGACTCTTTGGTCTGCCTACGACTACGGCCGGGCAACGAGGGCAGACCCGAGACTCGTGACTCCGAGTCGGCCCATCCGCATTCTATCTGACCTCTCCCCTCTTTGTATGAGCCATCGCTAGCGCCTCTCATCCTCTATCCACCGTCACCTCAACTCGTACTCGTTGGACAAGTGGTCCTCCATGAAGCCATTGCAAAGACCTAGCCTGGTGAGACCGTCTATGAGGAAAGCCGTCGATAAGGCGGCGAATTGCGAGGTGTAGTGACTGGATCATGGCGTGGTGATTGGTGAGCCTATGATGATATCACAGCCACACTTGAACATGACGTAGTAGATTCCTTTGAATTGCCCCTCTCAATACTCGATTGTCATGCAACGACCACAGAAACGCGTCGTCCAGTCGGGAGAGCCAACGCGGGGACGTGGAAAAAACGGATGGGACAGCAGAGAGAGCATCATGAACGATCTGACCGAGCTGTACTCCTGCAGACCAACCAGGTCCATCTTTGACAGAATCTGGCACCCCGACGCCGTCTTCGAGGTGCGCCGTCTCACCCCCCGTAGGACTCGTCTCATGTGTCGTATAGGACCCCTTGGTGAAAGCGCGAGGTCAGGGCTAGTACGAGCCTCAGGTTTGCATGTCGTCACTCGTTCCTGTATAGATGGCTGACGTACTCCTTAGTGGTTTGCGATGGTAAGTCCGATGGCAGAGGGGGAGTGTACGTTGTCTCACAAGCATCAAAGTCGTGGTTGTATTCCAAGTTCCGGTCAATCTCCAGGCGGGTCCTGCTGTCCAGCAAAGCCCCTAATCGGTTCGTATATGCGCAAGTTCAGGAGTATACAGTGAGATTCGTAGGGATAAAGCAGGTATGTTGGATACGACCTCGTCGAAGCGCGTCTCGTTCATCCTCTGCGACAGAGGATCGAATCCGTCATCGACCTGGAGCTTGATGAGTCGGATAGGATCACCCGGATGGTGGATAGATGGAACGGCGAGAAATTACCGACTCGCTTTGGCGCAGAGTGGCTTCAATGGTTGAACGCCTGGTTCACTCCGTGGCTGATCAGAGTCCCAAAGGAATGAGCCCCGCCAGAGACCCGATCAAGGAGCGAGTGAGTTGTACTTGAGGAGATGACCGGACGAATTTTTTATGTATAGACCGGCTCATATTTCCCCTCTTGTAATTTCAGCATTTCACCGAGTTCGTTCATGTGCCTTGAGGGGTCTAAGAACAATCTGGTCAGCTGGACAGGTCAGGAGGACGACGGACTCGGACGGAGTTTGGGTTGCCTTAGGTGGGTACTTAAAGGGATCTAGTATCAAGTGATCAGTTTGATCAGCGATATCAACCAGCTCGTCGAATCGCCCTCTCTTCCACTGTTCATTCGCAATGGCAACCCAGTGAGTGCTGTTGATCCCTCATTCTGAGTCGAATCTTGATCTCGGAATGCGGATATGCAGAAAAGCACAATCTGCTTCGCCTCTCGGCCCGTTGGGTATCGAAGCTGCCCTGAAGGCGAAAGAGGACCCATCTATCACCCCTCGTCCCAAGATCTTTGACGAGTTTGCGCTCACTGACCGGGTTGGGCTCGTGTCAGGGGGCAACAGGGGCCTTGGACTCGAGATGGCCATCGCACTGGCTGAGGCGGGTGCGAGAGTAGTGTACTGCCTCGATCTTCCAGAGGAACCGTCTGAAGAGTTCAAAGCGTCTCGAGAGTATGTGAGCAAGTTGGGGAACGGATCGAGGTTGGAGTACTTGAGTGCGGATGTGAGGAATCAGGAGCTGCTGTGGAAGAAGGCGGAAGAGATTGGGGACAAGGAGCAGCGATTTGACTTTTGTATTGCAGCTGCGGGGATCTTGAAGACACACACGGATTGCTTGGAGTACCCTGCGCACCAATTCAGAGATGTGAGTGTGCATGATGGAATTGGGCATGTACTGATGACGGTGGCGGTGTAGGTGCTGGATGTGAACACGGCGGGAGTGTTGTTCACAGCGCAGGCGGCCGGTCGACAGATGGCGCGATTCGGCTGTGGAGGAAGCATCATTCTGATTGCGTCGATGTCTGGTAGCCTCACGAACAGGGTGAGCAGACTTGGATACGGGTAGGAGCGAGACTGAGTCGGGTGCAGGACCAGGCGTGGGTGTCGTACAACACGTCCAAGTCTGCAGTGCTGCAGATGGGGCGGAGCATGGCGTGTGAGCTTGGAGAGAAGAAGATTCGAGTGAACACGCTTTCGCCTGGATACATCTACACACAGTAAATGCGCAGGTGGATATAATGTGGTTGTGCATGCACTGACGCTGATCGGCCTAGGATGACGGCGGCGTACCTGGACAAGCAGCCGCACTTGTTCGAAAAATGGTCGAGCATGAATCCACTTGGCCGACTTGGGCGTCCCAACGAGATGCGGGGTGTGGTTACCTGGCTCGCGTCGGACGCGTCTAGTTTCTGCACTGGCAGCGAGTGGGTGTTCTCGTCTATTTTTCTATTAACTGTGTGCTGAGTGCCTGGCAGTATTTTAGTGAGCGGTGGGCATCACTCATGGTGAGGAGGTCACGTGTAAGATTACAATGTAATATAGTGTGACATACTTATTACTAAAATGGAATGATCTCGATCGGCGCAGCAGTGACGGTTTGTTGAAATGCGCAGTGCAAGCGGGCAGCAAAACGAGTCTCCCTCTCGTACGCGTCCTTGCGTTGAACCATGGACAACCCAAAACACTCGGAACGTTGTTCAGCATCATCTCGACCTGAGGACGGAGGGAGGGGGGGACGTTGGGGAACGGGGAGGGCGAGGCAAAAGAAGGTGGGTGAATGTTGTGGCACCAATGTGGTGAAGGTATCGGGGAGGTGCAGGAGGAAAGGTGTACAGCGGTGTTGAATTCAAAGAAGAAGTGTACGATAAAGTTTCGTTGACGAGAGCTAACTTGAAGTTCGTCATGCCACTGGCGACGTCGATGTGATTGCCGTTGTCTGCGACTCGGATTGGTTGGTTCTCGGGGTTCTAGAAAAAATCGACTACAGCGTTTGTGCGTTTATTCAGACGATACAGCCGCATGCTTGATGCAGGTCGTTCTGAAGTCGGACTCGGAATTCGCTAAACGTGAGATCTTGGTCAGCGCCGGTGGGGTCGGTCAGTGAAACCGCCGCTCAGGATCTTGGTTTTCTTTTCTCTGGCTTCTTCCTCCTCCGACGCTGTGATAAGCTAGGAAATAGAACAGTTGAAGTGCGTCGGCTGCCGACTCCCGGACGGATAGGAAATTGCGACCTCACTGAGTCCCACTCCAGTCCACATCCCATAATGCCGCGTACTTGAACCTGTGTGTGGACGCTGGTGGCACTGGGGAGGTCGTTGGCGGCAGCATCGGCACCAAACTTGTCGTGCCATGTCTCGAGCCTCCGCTGCTTCTCCGGTGGGCCCAGGTGGTGTGCGCGGTCAGTCCCGCACATTGTCATTAGCAGTAGTGGGCATAGTGGCTGCATGTAGACCTCATGCCAGCGAAATGAATCCAAACAGGTTCGCTCCACTCTTCATCCGAAAACGCGTGCACCGCAGTGTTGGATGCTGTGGTTAGTGACCTCGTGCCTGGCAGTGAAATGAATACTAACTGACAGGTTCACTCCATTCTCCATCAAACATGTGCACGCCGGCAACGTTGCATCCTGTGCTCGCCTTTATCAACCCATCGCTGCAGAATGTCCGCTCAAAGCTCGCCCAAATTCCTCTGTACTCCTTCCATCTATCAGACTTCGTTTCGCGCTCATGGATGAACACAATCCACTCTCTACCCCAACTTTGACCCCACAGCCACAACGAGCTCAGGAAAGAAACAGATCAGACGGCTCGGAGTCGCACTCGTCTGATACAAACAAATGCGGACATGTCTTCATAACTCGTAAGTGGTAATGTGAGCCAGACTGGAGGGATCGTTGACATCCATGTGCAGACATCCATGTCACAGATGTTGCGTCTGGCCTCCGTCGCGTGCCGGCAGGCTTCTATGCTGCTGTAGAGATCGATGGGAAGATCAGAAAGACTTCGAATACACCCATGTTGGTTGGCAAGGACGTGGTGGAATGGGATGAAGAAATCCTCCTGTAAGTTATTACCCTACCTATTCTTGCTACTTCTACTGAACATGGTCTAGGCCATCGGAGCGATCATCTGCCATTTCGTTCAAGGTCTATGCATCCTTCGAACCTGGACCAAGGTGCGGAAAGGGTACATTACTTTCCCGGTTCAATACTACCGTGGGAGATGTGCTCGACCACAACGAAGAACTCGAGCGTGAGCATCTCCACCATTGTCATTCTCACTCCCTGACATCTCGTTGTAGCTATCAGAATCCTGGATTTGCCATCATGTTCATCACTCAGAATAATCACCGAACGACGCATTTGCGATATCAATGAATCAACAACAATACTTGACGTGAGCGATCTGTTCACCTCATTGTTGACGCATCCTAACGGCATGACGATAGTTGTCGATGTCAGACGGAACGACCCAGCTAGCACAATTCACTGATACCGGGCATCGTGCTTTCCAACGTTATCGCCACCTCCGCAACCAAAAAGATCTCGACGAAGCCATCGGATGTTTCGAGCGTGTCAGGGACATGTCCCCCCCACCCCACCCGAATCACTATGCTGCATTATTTAACTTGGCTACTGCGAGGTTCATCGATTGTCAAGACAACCATCGTTACTGTGATATAGACGTGGCAATCACACTGTACCAAGACGCACTCCAGCTTCGCGGTGATAATCACCGAGATCGCTGCGTCACAGCACTCGACCTCTGTTTCGCTCTTCTGGTCCATTTACAGAGACAAGGCGAAAAGGCAGACAGGACGGGAACCGAGGACTTACCCTCCAGAGTAATGGAGAGTTATGCATACCAAGCAGCATCGCTCGCATTGCAGATGTCTGGGATCTCTGTGACGATTCGGATGGTGGTATCTGTGATATCTGAGGCGGAGAGCACAAATTCTGAGGATGAAGAGTTGATACGGACGGCACGGGCTGTGTTGCCGCACTTCCCCGATTGGAATCCTCACGGGCCTGGGCTCCTAGCTGTCTTTTGGAAGCTTATTGTGTTCTCGATTTGAGGGCAACGGTGACCTTGTTGACATCTACAAGTCCATCTCAATGTTGGAGTATGCCATATGGCTCACTCCGGATGGATACTGCGAGAAGTCAACTTTTCTGGACCAGCTCGGGATCTCATTAACGAGTCGCTTTACTCGCCTCGGTGACCTCGCGGATATCAATAAGTCCGTTTCCATGTTTGAGGAGGCAGACCGTCTCACTCCCGACGGCCATCCCGACAAGCCAGTTCGGTCGAACAACCTCGGGAACTCGTTATGGAGGCGCTTTGAGCGCCTAGGTGATCTGGCGGACATCGACAAGTCCATTTTGATGTTTGAGGAGGCAGTCCGTCTCACTCCCAATGACCATCCTGATAAGCCAGTTCGTTTGAACAACCTCGGGAATTCGTTATGGAGTCGCTTTGAGCGCCTCGGTGACCTCGCGGACATCCACAAGTCCATTTCGATGGAAGAGCAGGCAGTCCGTCTCATTCCCAATTCCCATCCCGACAAGCCAGGTCTGTTATCCAACCTCGGGAACTCGTTATTGAGTCACGTTAAGCGTCTAGGTGACCTCGCGAACATCGACAAGTGCATTTTGATCCAACAGGAGGCAGTCCATCTTACTCCCAATGGCCATCCCAACAAGCCAAGTCTGTTGAACAATCTCGGGAAATCATTATCTTGTCGCTTTGAACACCTCGGTGACCTCGCGGACATCGATAAGTCCATTGCGATGTTGGAGGAGGCAGTCCGTCTCGCTTCCACTGGCCATCCCGAGAGGCCATGGTGGTTGTCCAACCTCGCGGAGTCGTTATGTCGTCGCTTCGAGCGTCTTGGCGACCTCGCGGACATCGACAAGTCCATTTCAATGTTTCAGGAGGCGGTCCGTCTCAGTCCCAATGGCCATCCCAGCAAGCCAAGTCTGTTGTCCAGCCTCGGGAACTCGCTATTGAGTCGCTTCGACCGCCTCGGTGACCTCGCGGACGTCGACAAGTCCATTTCGATGAAAGACGAAGCAGTCTATTTCACTCCCAATGGCCATCCTGACAAGCCAAGTTTGTTGAACGACCTCGGGAACTCGTTATTTTGTCGCTTTGACCGCCTCGGTGACCTCGCGGACATCGAGAAGTCCGTTTCGATGTTTGATGAAGCAGTCCGTCTCACTCCCAATGGCCATTCCGACAAGCCAGGTCGGTTTGCCAACCTCGGAAATTCGTTATTTCGTCGCTTTGAACGCCTCGGTAACCTTGCGGACATCGAGAAGTCCATTTCAATGAATGAGCAGGCAGTACGTCTCACTCCTAATGGTCATCCAGACAGGCCAACTCGGTTGAACGACCTCGGGAACTCGTTATTTTGTCGCTTTGAGCGCCTCGGTGACCTCGCAGATATCGACAAGGCCATGTCGATGAAAGAGGAGGTTGTCCGTCTCACTCCAAATGACCATCCTAACCAGCCAACTTGGTTGAACAGCCTTGGGTGTGCATTCCTGAACATTTTTGAGCGTTCTCGTGATCCTCGTGATCTCTCCGCTGCCACTCTGCACTTTTCCATGGCTGGTCGTGCCTCTACAGGTTCTATGTCTACCCGCTTCCGTTCTGCTCGTGGCTGGATTTCTTCTACTCGCCTTCAAGGTGACTCACAGGCTCTCCTGGATGCATATACTACCGCCATCAATCTTCTTCCGCAGTTGGCATGGCTCGGCCTTCCACTCACAGAGCGCCATCGTGTACTCCGTGAAGCTGCTGATATTGCACGAGATGCTGCTGCTGCAGCACTTGAAGCTGGTTGTCCTGACATGGCTGTCGAGTGGCTCGAGCAGGGACGTTCCATTGTCTGGGGTCAATTCCTGCAGCTGCGCACTCCGGTTGATGAACTACGTGCCGACCATCCAGACCTTACTCTTCAATTTCAGCAGATCTCCCAACAGCTGGAATACACTAGCTCTCGTAGCAATGACTCAGCTGCTGACACTCGGCCTCTCGAGGAAGAAGTTCAGAGGCACCATGACCTTGCTCTCAGACGAGAAAAGCTTCTTCTACAGATACGGTCTCTGCAAGGTTTTAACCGATTTTTGCTTCCGAAGACGACCGAGCAACTCACTGCCTTGGCAAACTCTGGACCAGTCGTCTACCTCAATGCCAGTGAACAACGATGCGATGCATTGATTGTTGAGGCAAAGCTGAAAAGTGCTATCTCTGTCCCCCTTCCTGGAGCTAGCTATCTAGGGATGGTGCTCTTGCAGCGCGTACTCCGATTATCGCTCGAGCGGGATCGTCTTATTATTTCCCGCGATCACATTTCTGCACATATCCACTCTGATGAAAATCTCGTCTCGCGACAATTCCTTGATCTGTTGTTGGTGGAAGATGACATTGAAGGCATTGACCGGGCAGTCAAAGTTAAACCACAACGAATTGCTGGATACACACCCGACGAGCTGTTCCAATTCATTCTGGGATACCTCTGGAATCAAGTTGTGAAGCCTGTTCTGCAGGCCCTTGGCATTTCGGTACGTCATCTATCCGAATCTCAAAGGTGACCCTTTCCGACTGAGGTTTGCTTGTTCTCAGACTCCGCCGTCTGGCGCTGAGAAAATGGTCCGTATCTTTTGGTGTCCGACTGGGCCTTTTGCCTTTCTGCCCATACATGCCGCCGGCCTCTACGGTACAGCTGAGGCGGGTGAAAAACTTTCTGATTTCGCTATATCCTCCTACGTACCGACTCTCAGTGCTCTCACATCATCAGCTCACCAAGACCCTAATGGTCCCTCATCCAATATTCGCCTCACCGCTGTACCTCAGCCACCGACAGATGGGCTAGCTGGGCTAGTGTCCGTGAAGGACGAGATCGATCACATCACAATCTTGTCCTCCGGGTCCCCTTTTGTGACCCTCCAGGACTCTGATGGCACCGTCGAAGACGTGATGGAAAAGCTGAAAAACACTGACTGGGTTCATTTCGCATGTCACGGAATACAAGATCCTGAGAACCCGCTCGACAGCGGGCTATGCCTCGCAAACGGTCGTCGTTTGAAGCTCTCAGACATCATCCGATTGTCACGCCCTCAAGGTGGTCTTGCATTCCTTTCTGCCTGTCTGACTGCACGAGGAGACGAAGATCTGTCGGAGGAATCTGTTCATCTCGCGGCTGGGATGCTTCTTGCGGGTTACGGTGGAGTCATTGCGACGATGTGGGCGATAAGAGACGCTGATGCACCAAAGGTGACAAAAGACGTGTACGAACACCTGTTTCGAGATGGCAAGGTTCCCGACAGCACGGAGGCAGCAGAAGCGTTGCACTATGCTGTGCAGCGTCTCCGTGACTCTGGCGTGTCTTTCTCCTCTTGGGTTCCTTTTATTCATTTCGGTCGGTAGTCAATTTTCGACACGGCTCTCTATACCCCCTTTTTTGACTCCCAGGACAACCATTCCTACTGAATCCTACGTGCCTCCCTTTCTATGTTACTCTTTGATTTGTGGATATACGAGGTCATTCATTATATCGAGATACTATATTTCTACGGAATTCCCGCTCACTACAAACTGCGAGAGCATCTAGTGTGTCCTCCCTGGTGGGATAGCCCATATCCTGTCTCCTCTCTAAGTGATTCAACCAACAGGTTCGCCGTGAGATTCTTTTCCGTCTGACCGCTCTACGTGCAACGTTCGGCACGTGCCTTGAGCAACCACAAGAGGAACAAGAAATTTTTGGCGAAGCCACTGTTCGTCGTTGAATACCCAGATGATATCGACGCAGAGAGGCGGTAAACTGTGGTTGCGATTCAGTGCGAATAGGGTGGCAAAGAGGAACGTGCACACGTTTTGAGCGACTGTACCGCGTCGCTGCTCTCGTGAACGAGCGCTCCAAACAGGAATATTGGTAGATTGTACGTCGGCGCGGAGAACGGACTGATGACGAAGGACAACACCTGTCGGAGCGACGTTCGAGGACGTCATCATACCAAACAGAGCAGAGAATTGGGCCATACGGCACCACGCAACACAAGCTTCCGGAATCAAGTCCTTGGATGAAGTCTGGCAACCATGGTTTCAGAAAGTCAAACTTGACGGTCTCGAGCGCTGAGCATTGTCGCGAGGGTTTGCTGGAAGGTCACAGTAACGTGAGTAACACTTGGAGGTTTCGAGCCTGCGAAAGCTCTCGTCAAGGGGCTTGACCGCTACCCCGACCGCCGCCCTTCCGATGCCGTTTAGGTGAACCACCGACTATAGCGATCGAAGGGAGTAGGCGAGAGCAGTACCCACACGGGGGGTGGTTGTCAGTGAGAGCCCGGACCGCATATAGTGACGATCGATGAAGTAGTATATGATCCCACGGAACTAGCCAGCACGGATTCCAGCTGTTCTGACTGCTGCTGGACTCGGAACGGTTGCTGACTTCCAACTTTTGCGACCTCACACATGCCGTGGGCCTTATCCCACGACTCGGATGCCGGGTGGCACTGTGGGGGCGGCGATGATCGGCACCAAGCTTGTCGTGCTACTAAGTCTCGAGCCTCCGCTGTTTCTCCAATGACTCCAGTTGGTGTGCGCAATGAGTCTCGCACATCGTCACTAGCAGTAGTGACTACATGTAGACCTCACGCCAGCGAAACGAATCCAAACAGGTTCACTCCACTCTCCATCAAACGTGTTCCATCCTGTGGCCAGTGAAATGAATCCCAATAGGTTCCCCCACTCTGCATCCGCCTTTATGAATTCATTGCTGCAGAATCTCCGCTCAGAACTCTGCTCTTTTCTTCTCTGACTTCGTTTCGCACTCATGGATGAACACAATCCACTCTCTACCCCAGCTTTTGCTCCACAGCCACAACATGCTCACGAAAGAAACAGATCAGACGGCTCGGAATTGCGCACGTCTGATACAAACAAACGCGAACATGTATTCATAACTCGTAAGTGGCAATGTGGGCCATACTAGGGGAATCGTTGACATCCCTGTGCAGACATCCATGCCACACATGTTGCATCTGGCCTCCGTCGCGTGCCGGCAGGCTTCTTTGCTGCAGTAGAGATCGATGGGAAGATCAGAAAGACTTTGAATAAACCCATGTTGGTCGGCAAGGACGTGATAGAATGGGATGAAGAAATTCTCCTGTGAGTTATTATCCTGCCTATTCTTGCTACTTCGACTGAACACGGTCTAGGCCACTGGAACGATCATCTGCCATTTCGTTCAAGGTCTATGCATCCTTCGAGCTTGGACCAAGGCGCGGGAACGGAGCATTACTCCGTCGGTTCAAGACTACCGTAGGGGATGTGCTCGACCGCAACGAGGAACTCCAGCGTGAGTATCTCCACCACCGTCACACTCACCCCATGACATCTCGTTGTAGCTATCAAATTCCTGGATTTGCCATCGTGTTCGTCACTCAGACTAATCACCGAACGACGCATGAGCGATGTCAGTGAATCCACAGCATTAATACTTGACGTGAGCGATCTGTTCACCTCATTGTTGAGGCATCCTAACCGCATGACGATAGTTGTCGGTGTCAGACGCAACGAGCCAGCTAGTACAATTCACTGATACCGGACATCGTGCTCTCCTACGTTATCACCAGCTCCGCAACCAAAAAGATCTCGACGACGCCATCGCATTTTTCGAGCGTGTCCGGGACATATCCTCTCCACACCACTTGAATCACTGTGCTGCATTATTTAACTTAGCCACTGCGAGGTTCATCGACTGTCAAGACAACCATCGTTACTGTGATCTAGACGTGGCAATCATATTGTATCAAGATGCGCTCCAGCTTCGCGCCAGTAATCACCGAGATCACCGCGTGACAGCACTCGACCTCTGTTTCGCTCTTCTGGCCCATTTACAGAGACAAGGGGAAAAGGCGGACGGGACGGGAGCCAAGGACTTACCTTCGAGAGTGGTGGAGAATTATGCATACCGAGCAGCATTGCTCGGATTGCAGATGGCTGGTATCTCTGTGAAGCTTCAGGCGATGGAGTCTGGGATATCTCAGGCAGAGAGCACAAATCCTGGTGACGAGGAGTTGATACGGAGGGCAGGGGCCTTGTTGAAGCGCTTCAAGTTGTCAGATCGTAATCCTCGCCGGCCTGGAGTACTGGTTGCCCTTGGAAGCATACTGTATCGTCGATTCGAGGACAATGGAGACCTTGCCGCCATCCACGAGTCAATCTTGATGTTGGAGTATGCCATGCAGCTCACTCCGGATGGACATCCAGAGAAGCGAGGTCTGCTGAACCAGCTCGGGTCCTCATTATTTCGTCGCTTTGAGCGCCTTGGTGACCTCGCGGACATCCACAAGTCCATTTCGATGTTTGAGGAGACAGTCGTTCTCACTCCCAATGACCATCCCGACAAGCCAGCTCTGTTGAACAACCTCGGATCCTCGTTAATTCACCGCTTTGAGCGCCTCGGTGACCTCGCGGACATCCACAAGTCGATTTCGATGAAAGAGGAGGCAGTCCATCTCACTCCTAATAGCTATCCCGACAAGCCAGCTCTGTTGAACAACCTCGGGATCTCGTTATCTCGTCGCTTTGATCTACTCGGTGACCTGGCGGACATGGACAAGTTCATTTCGATGTTTGAGGAGGCAGACCGTCTCACTCCCAATGGCCATCCCGACAAGCCAGCTCGGTTGAACAACCTAGGGAACTCGTTGTTGAGTCGCTTTGAGCGCCTTGGTGACCTCGCGGACATCCACAAGTCCATTTTGATGTTTGAGGAGACAGACCGTCTCACTCCCAATAGCCATCCCGTCAAACCAGCTCTGTTGAACAACATCGGGAAGTCGTTATCTTGTCGCTTTAAGCGCCTCGGTGACCTCGCGGACATCGAGAAGTCCATTTTGATGTTTGAGGAGGCAGTCCGTCTTACTCCCAATGGCCATCCCGACAAGCCATGTCGGTTGTCCAACCTCGGGTCCTCGTTATCTCGTCGCTTTGAGCGCCTCGGTGACCTCGCGGACATCCACAAGTCCATTTCGATGTTTGAGGAGGCAGACCGTCTCACTCCCAATGGCCATCCGGACAAGCCAGCTCTGTTGAACCACCGTGGGTCCTCGTTATCTCGTCGCTTTGAGCGCCTCGGTGACCTCGCGGACATCCACAAGTCCATCTCGATGTTTGAGGAGGCAGTCCGTCTCACTCCCAATGGCCATCCCGACAAGCTAGCTTGGTTGGACCACCTCGGGAAGTCGTTATCTCGTCGCTTTGAGTGCCTCGGTGACCTTGCGGACATCGACAAGTCCATTTCAGTGTTTGAGGAGGCAGACCGTCTCACTCCCAATGACCATCCCGACAAGCCAACTCGGTTGAACAACCTTGGGAACTCGTTATTTCGTCGCTTTGCGCGCCTCGGTGACTTCGCGGATATTGACAAGTCGGTTTCGATGTTTGAGGAGGCAGACCATCTCACTCCCGATGGCCATCCCGACAAGCCAGCTCGGTTGAACAACTTCGGGAACTCGTTATTTCGTCGCTTTCAGCACCTCGGTGACTTCGCGGACATTGACAAGTCGATTTCGATGTTTGAGGAGGCAGACCGTCTCACTCCCGATGGCCATCCCGACAAGCCAGCTCAGTTGAACAACCTCGGGAACTCCTTATGTCGCCGCTTTGAGCGCATCAGTGACCTCGCGGACATCGAGAAGTCCGTTTTGGTGTTTGAGGAGGCAGGCCGTCTCACTCCCGATGGCCATCCTGACAAGCCAGCTTGGTTAAACAACCTCGGGTCCTCGTTATTTCGTCGCTTTGAGCGCCTCGATGACCTCGCAGACATGGACAAGTCCATTTCGATGTCTCAGGAGGCAGTCCGTCTCACTCCCAATGGCCATCCTGGCAAGCTAGCACTTTTGAACAACCTCGGGAACTCGTTATTTCGTCGCTTTGACCGCCTCGGTGACCTCGCGGACATCGACAAGTCCATTTCAGTGTTTGAGGAGGCAGAACGTCTCACTCCCAATGGCCATCCCGACAAGCCAAGTCTGTTGAGCAACCTCGGGAACTCGTTATGTCGTCGCTTTGAGCGCCTCGGTGACCTCGCGGACATCCACAAGTCCATTTCGATGACAGAGGAGGCAGTCCGTCTCACTCCCAACGACCATCCCGACAAGCCAAATCGGTTGAACAACCTCGGGAACCCGCTATTGAGTCGCTTTGAGCAACTCGGTGACCTCGCGGACATCGATAAGTCCATTTCGGTGAAAGAGGAGGCAGTCCGTCTCACTCCCAATGGCCATCCCAACAAGCCAGGTCTGTTGAACAACCTTGGGTCTTCGTTATCTCGTCGCTTTGAACGCCTCGGTGACTTCGCGGACATCGACAAGTCCATTTCGATGTTTGAGGAGGCAGACCATCTCACTCCCAATGGCCATCCTGACAACTCAGCTCGCTTCTACAACCTCGGGAATGCATTCATGGCGTCTTTCAACCATTCTCCTGATCCTCGTAATCTCTCTACTGCCACTCTGCACTTTTCCATGGCCAGTCATGCCTCCACAGGTCCTACTTCTGTCCGCTTTCGTGCTGCTCGCCGCTGGATTTCTTCTGCACGCCTCCAAGGCAACTCCCAGGCTCTCCTTGATGCATATACCACTACCATCAACCTTCTTCCGCAGTTGGCATGGCTTGGCCTTCCGCTCACAGAGCGCCATCGTG
>QGOI01000425.1:0-29066 GCA_003313885.1 Boletus sp. MG55 | reverse complement strand
GCACCGTCTCGATTAGTCTCCTGTTGTCGAGGAGGATGGACTTGTCCTTGATGTCATTGCTGGCTACCCATGTCTTGATCTGGTCACGCAGACGCTGTAGCTTCTTTATCTGTGTTTTGAGGTCTATCTCAAGCTTCTCCTTCTGTGTCTGGTTGGTGGAGGCCTGCATCTTGTCGTAGATGCTTTCAAAGAGCTCCACGCCCTCCGAGACCTTTTTTAGCGTGCGGTCGATTTCGGCTGGAAAGACAAGGGTTGTTTTTGTGGCGAGAACGAGGCCGGGATAGTACATACTCTGTAGCTTTCTCGCCGCCATGGTCGCAATCAATGTGGAGGGGGTCGAGCGTTGAGTGTTTTATTGTCATTACATAATCAATGTATGAGAGACAAGGCACCTGATCAGGGTCTGTATGTTGCCTCCATGATGAAGACGCTCCGCAAGTCCCTCAATAGAGACACCCACCGCCTCCAGATATCGACGCCCCTTCCACTCCCCCCGGTATCCAAGCCCACCTCCACTTCACTTCCCCCGCAAAAGGTCATCCGTGCCATCGCCTCTTGCAGACCAGACACGCCCCAACAACTCCCCTTTCAAAAGGGCGACTTCTTCTACGTAACCGGCGATCCGGACACCGACAGCCCCTGGTATGACGCACACAACCCCGTCACAGGTGCTCGCGGGCTCGTCCCCAAGAATATGTTTGAGGAATTCCTAAAGAGTCCCTCCCAGTCAGTCCTCCCTTCCCTCTCCCCTCCGCATCCCTCACCATCCAACAGTATCCGCACCTCCCACCTCCCTGTCGGTCTCAGCAGCCCAACCAGCCCCGTAGCCTCCTCAAGCACACCAAAGTCACGCGTCTTCTACGCCGTCGTCCTCCACGACTTCCTCGCAGAGCGCGCGGACGAGCTCGATGCGAAAGCCGGTGATCCCATCTCGGTCGTCGCCCAGTCGAATCGCGAGTGGTTCGTCGCCAAACCTATCGGCAGGCTTGGCCGTCCTGGACTGATTCCCGCCTCGTTTGTGGAACTCCGTAATCCCGCAACCAACCTTCCCATCGACGATGTAGATGCTCTCATGGATCGTGGCGATCTCCCAAAGGTCGAGGATTGGAAGAAGGCTATGATCAATTACAAGCAGAATAGCATCTCTCTGGGTGTCATCGAGGACAACCAACCATCAGTCCCAGATAGCCCTTACACCCAAACCAGCGCACCTCCTCTTCCCACTCAATCCGCATCTTCTCCACCCATTCCCACTTCCACTTCTATTTCCGCTCCCCGCCCCCCCTCCCCAGTCCTACTCCCAGACGGCATCCTTCTTTCTGCAGAGGTCGTCTCCTTTCACTACGAGATGCAAGAGTACTGGTTCCGGATCGATGCCATCTATCAACCTTATGATCCGAATGACCCCCACGTTCTGCCGAAAGCCAAACAGCTCGTCCTCTTCAGACCCTACAACGACTTTTACGATTTCCAAGTCTGCCTTTTGGAGACTTTCCCCCAAGAGGCTGGTCGGCAACCCGACTCAAACCGCATTCTCCCCTTCATGCCCGGTCCTGCGGATAAAGTCGACGATGAAGTCACTGCTGTGCGACGTCTTGAGCTGGACCAATACATCCGCAAGCTTTGCGCCTTGAATTCCGTTGGCGCCTCCTACATCTTGGAGCATCAACTCATTCGCAACTTCCTTTCTCTAAAACCAGGTGACGTGGAGAACGACATTGAACCCCGGTATGACGAAATCAGCGCACTGTTTTCCGACGGCGGAGAACAGGATGCTGCGGGGGTGGCGCGTGGAGATTCGGTGACACGCGAATTTGAAGAAGAGGTTCGCGACACACTTGGCGAGATGAAATTAACCGACCGGGACGACCGAAGCGACGGTTCAGATTATGAGGAGGATCACACTCCCCCTCCACATCCTTTCCGCAACACCCACCAACGATCCGATACACTCTCCTCCATTCGCCAGGCAGAGTATCAAAACGGGGAAAAGTCTTCGCCTCACGGTGAACGGTCAAATGGTCACACCAATGTTTTGAGGGCATCACGTGGCTCGAGTACCTCAAACACCCCATGGCCCGATTATACTACGTCGTCACCGTCGTCGCTGCACTCGTCTCAGCCATCCCTCCCATCCCGCTCGCGTTCTCAATCCTCAGCCACTACTAACTTGAATGCGCCCCCCATGTCTGCAGGCAATCCTCAGATTGCCTTTGTTAAGATCAAGATTTTCGACCGTGTCACCGATGACTTGATCGCAATTCGTGTTCATCCCAAGGTGACGCACTCTGAGCTCATGACTAAGGTCCAGGCTCGCCTTGGTACGAGTATATCCAATCTGCGGTACCGCGACAGTCTCCACCACGAGTTCATAGGACTCCAGGGTGACCATGACTTGCGCGACTGGCTAGAAAGTGCAGAAAAACACGTCTTGTACGCTGATTGATGTTATAGTAATACTGGATATGTCTGTATCTGGGTAGCAATAACGATTATAGTCTAGATCCCTATGGAATTCGTTCGCTAGTCTTCTGTATTAGTCTTTTTGTTGTTACTTGGGACGCGTGTGTGCGTCAGATGTTGTTCCACCTCGATACGTACCACTTGTAATTTTTTGTAGTGGTCGCTTCACTTGTCACGCATCAGAGTACGATAGGCAACAGACATGTCTCGACCCCAAGGTGTCCAAGCACCGTCCGAAACACTTCCGCCCACAGCCAGAGCAATCGCTCTCCTCCTCGCATCAACACCCACGGTTCAAGATGCCCAACCCGGCGTCCTCCATCAGCTCCTCGAGTTCGCGCATCGTTACACGACCCAAGTACTGTCGGATGCACAAGTATACGCGGAACACGCCGGACGCTCTGGAGTGTCCAAAATAGAGATGGACGACATCGTCTTGGCGGTGCAGGCGCGCGTCGGATGGGAGCTGGGAGGCCGCGTGCCCAAGGAGGTGCGTCCACGTCCCATCCGTCGAGGGGGAGGAACTCCCCGCTCACTGGCACGTCCGTACCCGGTCCCGGTTCGTATCTAGTATCTCCTGTCCCTCGCGTCGCAAACGAACGCGACGCCCCTTCCTGCAGTCCCCGAAGTCTTTGGCGTGCGGCTACCCTCGTCCTCGGAGGCGCTGACGTCCGTCAACTTTGACCTCGTGCCGAACAAGCCTCCGCCGACGGTGAAACTGTATGACGAGGAGGTGGAAGAGATCGAGGAGGACGAGGAGGAAGAGGTGCCGGTGGCACAAGAGGACGAGGAAGACGAGGACGCTGACATGGAGCCTGCTGCGATTCCGCCCCCGAATGCGCCGATAACCCCCACGGATGTCGAGATGGGAGGGACTCCTGCGCCGATCATAGCAGGCGAAGCACCGGAAGACGGTAGCGAGAATGGAGAGGAAGCGGATTTGTTCGGAGGGGGTGGAGATGATGAAGACGAGGAGGACAGCAATGCGGACGAAGCGATGGAGGAGGTACAGACGACCAGCACGCCTTCCAGTGGTGTCAAGCGGAAATTGGTGGAAGAGGAGGATTACGATTAGTCAAATTCGGTCGGGTGGTATTGACAAACATCTGTTCTGTACTACTTTAGCACGATCTAATATGTATCATAAATACAAGGAGTGACGACATGAACCCATAATTAAGTTGCACAGTAGTTCACAGATGCACTTCTAGGGGATCAACCGTGCGGAGCACATCAGCTTTCATTGCCGCATCCAGACAGCGATGATGATGACTACTATGGCCATGATGATGAAGATGATGGTACTCCATGCTGTAAAGTAATATGAGGTCATCACAGGTGACAATAGGAGAAAGAACTAACATTGGCCCCCCAAGACTTCAGGGATACTGACCACGCGCATGGAGCTGTCAACGCCACCAGACACGAGCAGCTTTGAGGTAGGACTGAATCGAAGAGTAGTAATCGGGAACTCGTGGGCTTTCAAGATGGACAACAATGGCTAACAGTTTCGGCCCGTTAACATCATAGTGCAGCGTTTGTACAGTCCAGCTCACTGTTAGAGTATCCGAGTCCCAAACACCGAGACTGAGGTCAGATGCACCGAACGCAAGCAGCCTGCCATCCGAGCTGTGAAATTTTACTTGGCCTGCTGGTCTACACGTGTCGAAACGGCAAACGCACCTCACATCAAAGCACGTCAAGTTACCATCACAGATTTTTCGGATTGTTTCTACGCGGACATCGGTGGAACCATCATTCTCGGTGATCCTCCATTTCAAAACGTACGCTCGCTTCTTTGCAAGCTTCTCGTGTTTAACACGAGGCAGGGTAACGTTGACTATGGTATACAACGTGTCCTGACGAGCGGGGTGCAACCTACAGAAACGGTGAATAGAATGGAATGGGTTGGACGTGTGGACTAACCGTGCAGCGCGAAACGTGATGTTTGATCTAGAGGGAACTCCGGATATCGAGGGAACATCGATAGTTTTAATGACGTCGAGCCGTTCCGGAGAGGTGGGCTGCGGGATGCTATCCGTTGCTGTATTATTGTGTTCTTCGTCGATCGCACGGGCAGGAAGAGTGTATACTAAAATCTTTGAACTAGCAGCAAGAAAGAGCTGGGATGATAGGGTTATTGAAGAAGCAGCAGGAACGGGAAGGGGTTTGACGTACGTGCGACGAAGAGAGTGTCACATCGTATATTTCTCCATTGTCGACTTGTATTGAGGCAGTGACAGGTGAAAGAGAGTCGTAATCGAGAACAGAAAACTGAAGAGTTTGGTTGAGAGCGATTGTAAAGCATGAATGAAGGGACGTGTTACATCATGAACGCCGGCAATAACCAAATATCTGCCATTCGGTGAGATGACAGTCACGCGCTGGAGGTCGAGTGGATATAATGTTGTCCGTGATGGTTAACAAACGAACCTGGTAATCGTCCAAGCTTCCAGAAGTGAGCGTGCCGCAAGTCGCAAGTTGTGCAAACCTTGGTGACTAAGTTAACGGGGAATAATGGGTGAATTGGGAGAAGTACTTGTGCTCGTCTGTGCCCACTGAGAACTTTCTACAGTTCTCATTCTCCCCTCTCTCCAACTTTTCTGCACTGCTATTGATGCCACACACGAGAGTTCTGCTCTGCAATCCTGGATTACTGAGAGCCACGCTGGTGCTGAACGTGTAATACCTGGGGATGAGCGGCCATGCTCATTGGTGCGTCCTCGCCCCTTTCGAGTTCCAGCTCACTGAGTGTGTGCAGCTGTCTGTCATCGGATACACGGAATAGTCTCTAGTCGAAGGTGGGTGAATGAATGCATCCCGACGCGTATGGTGCATACCAATTTGTTCTTTATTCCTGTCCTCGAGGCGCCGCCTCCTGCACCGACGACGACTTGATCATCGGCGATGAATGCACATGAATAGACGGGAAACGCAGGAAAGGAATGTGCGGTGTGTTGTGCGCGCATTGGGTGTGTGTATGAGTCGACTGCAAACGTACCTTATGAGCGAGGATATGTACATGTGGGAATGACCTTCCCTAGTGGGCTACTCATACAACCCAACTCTGTTTGAACAAGTTGCGCTCTCTTCGGGCACATAACGTCGGCTCAGCGTTGGGGTTGTCTTCCAATCAGATCCTCAATGTCCTGGGCTGTGGACGATCCCGGAATCGTCCTACCCCACCTTACCCTCCAGACCATCATCGGCATCAGTGTCTCTATCGCCGGCAATGTCCTCATCTCCCTTGCTCTTAACCTTCAAAAACTCGCCCATCTTAGACTCGACCACGCACGTGAAAACGGTCTACCAGACGCGGAAAGGGAAAGCAGACAGCCAGGTCGCGACCTGAATGCGAGGCACGTCACCCATCCGGACACTGCCGCTCGTTTCGGCGCAGCCGAGCACGCCCCGGAAGAGAACGAGCAGTTCGAGACACAGCCGCTCCTTCCCCACCGACCTCCAAGCCAACCTCCTCCATCGACCTATGGTCTGTCCCAATACACCGCTCCTGGCTCTGGGGACGATGCCAGAAGCCGAATAAGTAGCAATGGTGCGCGACCCAGACGGCATCAGCGAAAACCCTCCTTCGTTTCACAGTTTCTACCTCTGCGGTCGAAGTTTGGAGGCGATTCTTCGGATTCATTAAATTCCCGCGCAGATCGTTCAGGTAGAGTAGCGATACTGGTTGAAGACGTCTTTCCCCAACGGAATACACGGACGAATCATCAAGACAAAGGCAAAACCTCTTCCCGAAACACGAATGAAGATAGAAAAGAGAGCGATTACCTACGATCCAAATTATGGTTTGTCTGTCAGGTACTTTTGAATTTCCGACCTAATCCATCGACTTAGGTGGTCGGGTTTCATTCTGATGAACGTTGGCGAGACTGGGAACTTCATTTCTTACGCATTCGCACCCGCTTCACTCGTTGCGCCACTTGGGACGGTGAGACGCTCAACTCACTCTTCGAAGGCGATCATCTCCTGAATGATTTTTCTAGTTTGCTCTGGTTGCAAATTGCTTTTTCGCCCCTTTGCTTCTAAACGAACGCTTTCGCCCGGTAAAGTAGATTCAGTGTAACCCAGGAGTGGGGTTAATCAGTATGCATAGCGTGACATGCTCGGGATCCTACTTGCCGTCATCGGTGCGACAACTGTGGTACTTTCCACTCCATCATCGGACGGTACAGTACCTGTACTAACACCCGATGCTCTGCTTGAGGCGATAAGCCAGCGTCCTTTTGTGATCTTTTCGATCATATATTTGGTGTCTGCTATCATCCTTGGTGGTCTTAGTGAAGGTGGTTTGGGAAGGCGCATGGTTGTGATTGATGTTGGCTTATGTGCTATCTTTGGTGGGGTATCCTGAATGCACGCGATGTGATCGCAGGCTAACCTTCTTGCAGGCGGCTTTACGGTGCTAGCAACCAAAGCGATCTCCACACTTTTGACCAAGGAATGGGTGAAAATGATGGCAGAATGGATTACGTACCCCATTCTAGCAGTCAGCTCAGTCATTCCGCGCGTTGACCTTGCGCTGATCGTCTTTTAGGTGCTTGTCGTCACAGGCATCCTTCAGATTCGATATCTCAACCGAGCCTTGAAACGTTTTGACTCTAAAATCGTCATTCCCACCCAATTTGTATTTTTCACGTTGTCTGCGGTTGTCGGATCTGCAGTGCTTTATGGCGACTTCCGGCGTGCCTCGTTCCACGAAATGGTGACATTTCTCTATGGCTGCGCGGCTACGTTCGCAGGAGTATGCGTCATTGCGAGCAGCCCAAATGAAAATACGAGCGAATCGGTGCATGATGAAGAACGGCATGATGCAGGAGGCAGGCGGGAGGCGGCCTCGAGGATCGATGGGGTGGGTTCGCTGGGAACACAGAGTCATGCAGGTCAGGGAACGCCGAAAGCAGGCGCGCGCGAGATCCCGGTGCTCAGGCACAAGCAAAGCACGGTGAGTCTGGTGGGGTACACGCCTGTGCAAAACTTACTGCTTGTACATACTCCACCGAGAGACCGAGTGGCACACTGGGAGAGAGAGCGGGAGCGATGATAATGTCCAATCTAGATTACTGCGTGCTCGTATACCACATGTCAATAATTATTTTATGCGGATTGCTGGAAAGGCAGGTTGATCCCACATGAGTCACACCACGTTCACACCATCCCAAAAAAGGAATAGAGGCGAGAAACGGCTGTATGACGTCAGGCAGCGGAGCTCCAACAGGCTGGAATGACAAAAAGGACATGCAGCGCATACATCTCCCTCCAGTTTTCCGCCACCCTCGCATCCTCCTCCACTCTCTTCTTCCCCATCGCCGTCGACGACAGTCACAATGCCCGCCGTGGTGGCCGCCTTCAAGAGTACGTCTGCTCCTCACTCGTTTGGAAGGCCGCGCTCTAACTCCGACCCCAACTTCCACGTTCACTAGATCTCATCCGCAAACATCAAAATCATCGTCAGCCCGACTCTGACCCTCAGGATCACTCAAAGTCGCCACCGCAACCGCAGGCGTCTCAAAACACCACCAAACAGCCTCAGCAACCGGAGCCGGTAATAGAGCAACCTGCACAAAATCATCCTTCTCCCGAAGCCGGTGCAAAGGGAGATATGGCTGCCGCATCGGATGGGCGCAATTCCAAATCAAACTTGCCTACGTATAAGGGGCTTGAAAACTTTAGGCTCGTAGCTCAGATGGGAGAGTAAGTATATACTGCATGCGCTTCCGACGGTTTAAAATAACATGAGCGTTTCAGTGGTGCTTTCTCAAACGTCTACAAGGCGATCGATCTTTTGACCGGTGAAAAAGTGGCCGGTGAGCACATCAACATTGGTGTCGAATTATGACCTTTTGCCTGAATATATCGCTCAGTCAAGGTTGTTCGGAAGCACGAACTGAACGCATCGCAGGTAAGTACCCATACCCGAGGTCGTCTCTCCAGTAGTTCATATTACCCCACCCTCTTCTCTACCATCCTTTCCGGTTTCCGCCCCCCGCACGTGTCATCTATCCACCACATCGTCCCTCTGTAAGGCCGGCGAAAAATATCTCAGCCCTCAGTTTAAGAAAATGCCGCGCGTCACAGAGGTGACATCTTCACTTTCTGTTCCATATCTGATACGGTGGAACTGATTATTTATTCTTTGCCTCAAGCGTGCAAATATTCTTAAAGGTACGCCCAACCTTCTTTAGATGACAACGCATCATTAATGGTTCGCAGAGGTTCAAATAATGCGTGGTATGAATCATCCATCAATTGTCAAGTTGCTTTCGTTCTCCGAATCCCCGGATTACTATTTCCTTATACTTGAACGTAAGTAGCTGTTCTCCACGAACTGGGCGGTCTCAGTTCACATATGTTGTTAGTCATGGAGGGAGGGGAACTGTTCCATCAGATCGTTAAACTCACTTACTTCAGCGAAAATCTTGCAAGGCACGTCATTCTTCAAGTTGCCCAGGGTATTCGATATCTGCACGAGGAGCGCGGCGTGGTTCATCGGTGAGCGTCTCCCCGTGGTGATGTCATTCTTACTGCTGTTAACTTCTCCGGCTTGAACAGGGATATCAAGCCAGAGAATCTGCTCTTCGAGCGAATACCCATAATCCCTTCTAAGGTGATGATACCACGTCCGTATGATGAAGAAAAAGAAGACGAGGGTGAATTCATCCCCGATATCGGTGGCGGTGGCATCGGGCGAGTCAAGATCGCTGACTTCGGCTTATCGAAAGTAGTGTGGAACGAGGAAACCATGACGCCATGTGGGACCGTTGGCTATACCGCGCCTGAAATTGTCAAGGATGAGCGTTATTCGAAAAGCGTCGACATGTGGGCACTCGGTTGCGTTCTCTATACGCTCCTTTGCGGATTCCCTCCTTTTTATGATGAGAGCATCAATGTCTTGACAGAAAAAGTTGCCCGAGGGTATTACACGTTCTTGAGCCCCTTCTGGGATCATATCAGTAGTTCAGGTATTTTCAAAGTTCTCAAAAATGTAATCCTTGATCTCATTGAATTTTTAGCCAAAGACCTGATAGAGCACTTGCTGTGTGTGGATCCAGCTCAACGATATACCATAGACGAATTCCTGGCGCATCCATGGTGTAACACATATCCAGCTCCGCTAGTTCCGCCATCCCCCAGCACTTATGCCCGAACTCCACCTCTGGACTCGCCTCTCTTGAGCGCCGCACATGGTGGAATCGAATCGGCACGCTCTCCAGGGTTGGCGACCTTGAAGGAAGCCTTCGACATCACGTATGCGGTACACCGAATGGAAGAAGAAGGGGCACGTCGCCGCGCTTACAATGGACGAGGCGGTGCAGGAGCCAGAGGATTTTTGCATGGGCTCAACGAAGACGATGAAGACGATGAGGCGGATGACAAAGACCTACTCAACGAGGCTCGCCATCGAAGAGGTCAAGCTAATGGTGGGGCTCCAGCAGACGCGAAAGTAGTTGCAGCACGAAACATGGATGTACCTGCTATCGTGAATGTAGTCCCGGAGAAGAACCTATGGGACGGGCGAGCCGGAACCCGCGATCGCGGCCGCCGCACAGGAGGTCCGAAAGGGTTCGAGTTGGACATGGACAACGCGACCCTGCTCGGCCGTCGTAACAAGAGGACGGACGCAAAGGTTGCGTATCCAATAGCGCAAAATAACATATCTCCAGGGAGCCCGATGCATGTCGAGTAGTACGGTGACCGCCCCCGCCTCCTAGCCTTCATCCGACCTGCCCTCGAATACACGTCAATTCGAACTGGTCAATTGTCGACTGTATTGACCGCACCACTCAGCGGCTCATGCTCACCATTCCCATTTCTCTGTGATTATCGTCACTGTTCGAACCATTTTAGAGCCCACCAGATGGGTTTCATCTCTGCGATGCACATCTTTCCCACTTGCATGCCGTACTTTTCTACCTCAGGACAACATAGCTGTGGGTAGTGTAATATGGCCAAGTACACTCGATCTTACAGCCAGTAACCCCATATGTTGTATTCTACCCTAATATCACTGTTGTGTGTTGTACCTAGACTACGTATCTCGTTTATATATTGCGACGAAGTACGATGCTGGATCACACAAGGAACTGTCGTTCCCCCATTTTACACTCGAACCATTGCACGTCGATACCGGGGTAAGTACAACCAGTCGTATATAAACACAGCTAGATATTCATGACGGACGCATCATCAGTCCTCTACAACGAGCACAGAAGCACCCCCGTCTTTTGTGACTCGACGACGAGTCTTCATCAATATATACCGCCTTCCGAACTGGTTCAACTTTGGAATTTGGTTTGAAGTAACAGGCCTCAGAGTTCCAGGAGCGGCAGAAGCCTGCAGTCCGTCCGGAAACACGCCAAATCCAGATGGTGCAAGAACGATAGCCTCACCCGTCTGCACGATATCGTCAATGATTGGGTCGGAAAAAAAGTCCCTGTGCAATGCGTCTCACCTCGAGTTTGACCACGCGGTCAAAGGCGTCTTCGGCAGAGATGTCGGCGGAGACGTGTTTCGCAAGGTGCTCCCACCAAGACGGGGAAGAAAATCGATGTAAAATCGCGACGGTGCAAAGATCGAGCAAAACCGGGGGAACGACGGTCGGTTCTAGGCACGAACGTCAACGAACGGCGACTTTTCGGATCGAAAACGGAAACGCTTGCCTTGCGTGCTGATGATCAAGCGCATGGCCAGGTGCCGTTGCTCCCGCGCCAGCGTCAACAAACACTTGGTGAGTCCTGATACGGACTTGTGTGGAGACAGATACTAGAAGACGGGGGAGGGGTTCGTGAACGATGCATGGGGATCTTTCATGACTGCTGACTTTGTGAGCTTCGTCCACTACGAGCACCTTGCCCGTTCCGACTTCTGCCCTGACAAACAGGCGGGTGATGATTTCGAACAATCCACATGCCGAGGCGGGATCGATGAAGGGGTCAGAAAGGTCAACGATGGTTAGCTGTCCGGCCACAAATCGGTTGGCTTGTGGAGTGGAGCGGTGGCGGGTATCAAGAAAAGACGTGAGCAAGGCCATCCGTTGTTCCAGACCCATCAGCTGAGCCGGGTTGAACGACTCTTTCTTGTCCGCGAGTCGTTTCATGAATTCGTCATAGTCAAAGTCTTCCCCGAGATCTCTGAGAATGGACTGGGACTTGTCAGTCCCACCAGAAAAAGGAACAAAATCTGCACTTACTAGCACGCCTTGGATGTAAAGTGGAGCAGATTCGGATGACCCGACTGCCATCATAGATAGGAATGCTTGAGCGTCAAGTTCGTCCTTTTGGAGGAGAAGGGGTTCGACCGTTACGCGATCCCCGAGAGGGGCATAAACAGCTGTCATCGTCTTAAGTGATGACCGTGAAACATACACCTTGACTCTTGGAGTCTGTATGGAAGGTATGTCCGACAACGCCACCCATGCAGCTTCGCTAGGCCTGGCACTTGGCCCTCCTTCACCGAAGTGAAGGACCAGACCCGAAAGAGGCTTCTGCAAGAAGCCAAGAGGACGCACGTTTGGTATAAACATACTCTCTAAAAGGATCGAAACAGTGTGAGACTTTCCGGATCCTTGCACTCCACAGACAACTGCAGAGAATGGTGCGTTCTATAATCCGCGAGAGATTATTAGCTTTTTGAAGATAAATGGATATTGCCGCTCACCGTGTTGATATATAAACGAGGGTCTGTTGGGGAGTATGGGTGGGATCTATTGCTACATAGAGCATGGCGGATTAGACAAGAACATAGAACACTCTGTCGACATACAATATACACAACGCGCGGCCCAGGACGCCATACTGTGTCATGTTATCGCGGTACCCCGCTGCGACATAGGCGTCACGAGTGACTATAGGAGCCGTTCGAAGTTCGTGGTCTTTGCTTCTACCCTGGGTGTCGTTTGCACCGTCATGAAGAAGCGCAAGTTCTCCCTGAAGCGTGCAAATTAAATATATGCATTCGACATAAACGTTTTTGACACGCACATATGCTGATCCTGAGTCTGGTGAAAGCAGAGACGAGGCACCGTTCGCGTTTTTCTCTGAGTTCTATAATTAATGTGGCCGATGCGAAAACACATCGTCCAAACCTGTCAGCCAGTCGGATTGTAGCCAACAACGAAGGGACGCACGGGTGAGGCATGACGCTGCCCAACACTCTTTGGAATAGCCATTTCTACGACTGTTGCTGAATTCGTGGTGGAGGTAGTGACCGACGGCTGGATCAACTCAGTAATATAAAAAGGCAAGGATGAGGGGAATCATCCACCGTTGCCGCTTCTGCCGGAGAAGGAGACACATGTCTGATGGATCCAGGACTTACGTCCCTGCTGTGGCGGGCACTTGCGGATATCGAAGACGAGGTATTGCCATTCTGTAATTGAGTCAGAGGTGCACGGCTGATCGTATCGATGTGCGATTACCTGAGAAAGGTACAGATTAGGCGCGTGTTGATGAGGATCCAACACAGAACGGATGGTAGTCTGGGATAGCGGAGAGGTCGCTTGTGACTTGCCCGTTTTGTATTTCTTCTGTCCTGGACTTGCCAAGGGAGGTATAATCTCCTTGCTCCCCGTTCCGCTCATCGGCTCGGATGAAAAATGATGGTCACAACCTGGAAGGTAGAGGGAAGACCGCAGCAGGCGTGTCCAGGATGGTCCCTTTATATCTGTACGACACGATGCATGATGCGCCGATAGGAGCTCCAAGTAATGAGGCGTGGAAGTGACTCATATGAGCCTAAGCGTCAAGAAAGCTGTAAAAACGCGACATCCGCGTTTGGTGTCCTATGACGAAGAGACGATGATAACTTTCTTCTCGGCGAGGTTTCGTCACGAAGCATTTGCAATCGAACCCAGAGCCTGGCACATGATGGCCGTCTTTATGTGACGTGATCACAACTCCTTGGAGACGTTGTCGCCGACTCGGAATCACTTGGACCAAACCTCACACCGACTCAATATGCCGGCTTTGTTCGACGTTCCTGGCTGGTCCGTACCACCCGCCCCAGTCTCTACCCAGCACCAGTCAAAGAAGCGCAAACGCGCTAGTACCAGTTCGGAGGAGCAGGATTTGCTCCGCAGTGCCCAGGCCAACCTGGACAAACTGATAAATTCTCTCGGTGGCAGCGCTGGCTTCAGTGACGACGCAGGCGATGGATCATCCAAGAAAAAGACAAAGACAAAGGCAAAGCTTAACACGCCTACATCCCAGACTTCTCAACGTGATCAACGTGGAGAGGGCCTCCATCCTCCAGGAAAGCCGCGTAGCCAGACAAAAGTTCCAGTTCCTTCGGTAGACCCACACACCACTTCAAACAAAGCCGCTTTGCCAAAGAAGAAGGCAAAGAAGAAAGATGCGAAGCATGTCGTTCAACCCACGAGCATACCTCAGCATTCTGCCGTCGTTCAGGACACGGGCAGTCTGACCCCACTTCAGCGAGGTTTTAAAAAAAGCCTGGATGGGGCTCGTTTCAGGTATGTCCTAACCTCCGTGGAGATCCGCTGCGTTGACCCGTCCAATACCTAGACTGCTGAATGAAACGTTGTACAAGTCGAATAGTCTCGAAGCGGTCAAGATGATGAAGGAAGATCCCAAAATTTTTGAAGACGTCAGTGCGAACGATTACGACCTTGGCGCGAGCTCACTCAGATGCAGTACCATACTGGTTTCAGACGTCAAGTGCAATCTTGGCCATCAAATCCAGTCTCGTACTACATTTCGAAACTATCGTCCTATCCTACCAAAACAGTGATCGCAGACCTGGGATGTGGGGATGCTACGCTCGCTAGAGCTCTCCTCCCGAAGAACCTCATCGTCTTATCGTTCGATCTGGTTTCTGATGGAGCCTATGTAACTGAGGCGGATATCTGTTCTCAAGTTCCGTTGCCAGGTTCTGAGCCACAGTCCGCAGAGTCCATTCAGGGCAAGGCTCAGATCGTTGATGTGGTGGTTTGTGCGCTCAGTCTCATGAGTACCAACTGGCCCAAATGCATAAGGGAAGCTTGGAGAATCCTTCGACCGGGGTGCGCAGCGTCTAGACCTTGCTAAATCGGGATACTTAACGGAGCCGATAGGAGTGAATTGATGATCGCCGAGGTTGCGAGCCGCTTTACAAGTGTGGACGACTTCACCCCGTTGATTAGTTCCATTGGCTTCAAGCTTCAAAAGAAGGTAGTTGTTATCCATCCCGTCGGTTGCTATGGGGGTGACACGATTCACAGGACGACAGCAATAGCCACTTTACGCTGTTTCAGTTCAAAAAGGTAGCGAGACCAGCGATTTCAGAGCAGGAGTGGACGGCACTTGTGTCTCGTGGTCGCGTTTTGAAGTCCTGCGAGTATAAGAGACGATGAGCCTGTGCTTTTGAGAGGCATCGCCCAAAATGGGAAAGCACGTTATCTGGCCAGCACCGTACTAGTGACTTTGTCGTCGTCGCTATCTTCGTTGTAATGCCTGGAAAACGACACATTTTATCGCACCCCGTTGTCAATGCACGGTTGTCGCAACTCCGGTTGGCGACGACCAATCCTAAAGATTTCCGTGAGGTGGGTTATTAATATATCAGAGCAAACGACACCACCAGCTGAGTGGGGGGGCGCTTGCGCAGGGAATCCATGATATCAGCTTTGTTTTAGGCGTAGAGGCCTCAAGAGATCTTGAGGAAGAGCTATTCGACGGGGTGAGCGCAATTCCAACTACGTGCCGTCTCTGACGCACGTTGCTTGTTCTGTGCTGATGGCCGCCGATAGCTGACTCCCATTGGACCGTTTACGGGGACTGTCATCAAACCGCGAATCGGCCTGACACCGATTCTCAGGGCTGGCTTGGGTATGGCGGATGCGCTCCTAAAGCTTTTCCCGTATGTGAACTCACAGAAACTCGTGACGCGAAACGGGTCTCACACGTTATCGTAATCTGTCTAGTGCAGCACCAGTCTATCACCTTGGCCTATTCCGGGAGAAAGTTAGCCTGCAGCCAGTTGAATGTGCGCATTTACACTAGCGTGGAGCTTAGCCAATTCTGAGACTGAACATTGGCAGATTATTCCAAGCTGCCGTCTGTCCCGCCAGTTGATGCAGTCTTTCTCTTGGACCCGCTCGTTGCCACGGGTGGGACTGCATGTGCTGCCTTGAGCATGTTGCTTGACTGGGGAATTCCTTGTAAGTAGTACTCGTCGTGGCATCCGCACCGGGAGTCACGCGGCACAGTGAGCAAGGTAAAGCTCCTCGTCGTGCTCGGGTCAGAGCCCGGCCTTGAGCATATAGAAGAAAGCTATCCAGATCTCGAAGTGACAATCCAATTCACCCGTCGTTCTTTATCTGTCGACTGATGCAATTACGCTAGATCTGGGTTGCCGCTGTGGACTCGAACTTGACTCCCGATGGACTGATCTCTCCAGGACTTGGGGACACCGTGAGTGACACGGAGTGCTGGCCCGATCCTCATTAATGTTGTTGACACAGGGTGACCGGTTGTTCAACACAGTACGGGAGTAGGGCTGGTGCGATGAAATTCAGCTGTCCGGTGGTGGGAATGATAAACAGGAAGTCAGGAAGTCGACGACGCCGGGGTCGGGATGTCACACGCATTGGTTCGTTGCACACAAGTGTAGACAAAGGATTAATTTCTCGACGTCATGTCGATGATCGATGGCTTTCAAACTTCAACTTATCGGAGGTGTGGTTGCCATGTGCCGGGTCGGGGATTGGTCGTGCCTGGTTCTTAGAACCCTAAGTACTTCTACTCGCCGCGGATCAGAGGGCAGCCTGGGCGGATAATTGAGGCGGCGGCCCGAAGCCGTGGAGGACGTTCACAGTGACTTGCGGGAGGGGTATACTGCCAAGTTTTCGGGCAAGTTCGGTGTGCCATCATCCTTCCGATCCGTTGACACGTGATCCGGTATTGCACGACATGGCACCATCGAGTCCCACACATTCCGACCTGCTCACCTTCAAAAGATGGATCAGATGCAGGTCCTTCTCCATCACTCCACATGTCTGGCTCCTCCTCGCCATCAACCTCGCCATCTCCTACCCTCGTCGCTTCTCCCGACGATCTCAAATCCCTCCTATTGCTCCCCGGAGCTCCCTCCCAAGTCAGCTCCGCTTCAGACCTCGTCGAGTTCCTCGCTTCCCGCGCGGCAGTCAGCTCTGCTGTCTATGTCTACGACGTCGCCGAACAGATTGGCTTCGGAACCCTCACAAAATCATGGGCCGCGTCCCTCGAGCGTTCCGCTCCTGTAATCCCGCTCCAGACCAGGGCAGGCGCTGGCCTCGGTCTCGTCGGGCGGTTGTCTGAGGGTACAAGCCAGGATACTATCACTGGGTGTATCCTGACCGCTTACACTACCCCGGTTGGCTTGGCTGCGATGACAGCCTCCCTAACCTATTTACCGCCCGCTTGCTCTCGCAGCAGGTTAATCGTGCAGGTTCCTGCGGTTACTCCCGTAGGAGACACGTTCGCACTTTCCCCCACCCTTGCCTCGCTTTCCACATCGTTCAGCATCTTTCCCGAGTCCATAGCGATCATACTGTCTGCGACTCCCCAAGAATCAGTCGACCTCGCACTTCTTGCATACAAGCTCAAGAATTGGCATGTAGTGCACATCTTTGATCACCATAGCGCCGCTCGCGAAGTCGGTCACAATTTTGTTTTGAACCATGTACAAGACGTTTCCGACTTGCCCGTCTCCGAAGCTGTCCGCATGGCTGGCTATGCACCTTTTGAATTCGCAGGCGATAAGAGCGCGCGTACTGTCTTTGTTCTACTGAACGGGCAGCTCGCTCTTCTTGCCAAAGCTTTGGTTTCCAGGACTGTAGGGGTAGCAGTCGTGATCGTGAGGGTTCTTCGTCCATGGGGGGCTGATGAATTCCAGAAAGTCATTCCTTCCACTGCGCAAGAAATCTACGTCTTTGACGACGTGCCTCATGAAACTACCCGAGGCCCCCTTTTCGCCGACGTATTCGCATCCCTATATGATCCCACTCGGTCCGGGCCAATGATCCGCGCCCAACGAGTTACTCCCGACAAAGGGAAAGAATTCATTTCTGACCCGACTCAGTTCTGCTCCCATTTGGCGTCATTCTTCGATCACTCTCCCGCCGATCTCAGTCTGGAAGATACGTCGACGAAACTCGTGTTCCTTGGTGCTCCATCGAACCACCTCACTTTCTTCCATCAGCTTATCGCCGATACGTTCTCCCGTGGAGTTTCTATGCGTCGACTGACCGACTACGACGTTTTCAGCAAAGCAGGTGGGATCACCGCAGATCGCATCATCCTCTCCCCAAAGAAGGGGGATGACAATTTCCTGTCCGTCTCTTTGGCTCTGCCATTGAACGGCAATGGCTTGGCGGATTTCATGTGTGTCATCGAGTCACAGCTGCTCAGATGCCATTCCGTCCTGGATTGTGTCAAACCGGGGTCGGCCGTCCTCGTCATCACGTCTTGGTCGAGCGCTGAACTGCTGGAAACTCTTCCCTCTCAAGCGTTGGCAACGGTCCTGCAAAGAAAGATCAGGTTATATACCATTGATGCAAAGCAGTTGGCATCAGAGCTATCCAGAGATACCGCTACGAGAGAGACTACTGAAGGCTTAATAATTTATCTCACATTCTTGAGGTTATACCTCGGGAAGGTGTCCAACCAGGCTGTTATTCACAGATTAGCTCGGGGGCTAGCTTCCGATGGCTTATCGGATGCCGTTTTCTCCGAAATCAATGCACGTACTTGGGAATCGCTCCTTCAAGTCGAGTTGCCCTCAGATCACGAAGTCTCCTTCCCCATGTTGGATACAGCCTCGAACACGTCTTCCACACTCAAGCGCTTCGAGTTCAATACCATTGCAGTTGATACCGGTTCCGGGGGAACTGTCTACAATGGCTCAAAGGTAACCTCCTGGCACGAGGCTGCCAAGCACCTTCTGTTTCCCTCGGTTTTCACTCCCATTCTTCCCATCCCGCCGGAAACCGAAGAATTTCCGCAAATTCCTTCCCTCCATCCTGAACTTGCAGACCGCACTTATCTAGTGACGTGTACCGTCAACCGCCGCCTCACTCCACTCGATTACGACCGTAACGTGTTCCACCTCGAGTTCGACTCTGAAGGCACAGGTCTGAAGTATGCCATTGGAGAAGCGCTTGGGGTACACCCATGGAACGATACGGAAGAAGTATTGGACTTCTGCGGATGGTATGGCGTTGATCCCGATCGGGTCATCACCGTCCCTGCCCATGGCGAAGAGAAAATGTACAGCCGTACGGTATTCCAGGCTCTTCAACAACAGATCGACCTTTTCGGAGAACCACCCAAGTCGTTCTATGCCGCCCTCGCAGAATATGCTAAGGAGCCCGTGGAGAGACTTGCGCTGCAATTTATTGGTTCTCCGGAAGGATCGTCGACGTTCAAGAAGCTGAATGAGAAGGACACAGTCACTTTCGCGCAGGTTCTTCAGCGATACCCCAGTGCCCAACCGGGCATTGAAGCACTCTGTGAGATCATTGGTGACATCAAACCTAGGCATTACAGTATAGCAAGCGCGCAGAGTGTCGTAGGTAATCGCGTCGACCTGTTGGTTGTGACAGTTGAGTGGACAGACGCGAATGGTGAGTATTTTTATTACTTGGAATTGAAAGGCACTGAATAGAAGGTCAGGTCATCCTCGTTATGGTCAGTGTACTAGATACCTTGCCGGCCTTAATATCGGGCAGAAAGTAACGGTCTCCATCAAGCCCAGCGTCATGAAGGTGCGAAGACTTCCGCATTCCACCCTTTTCCACTCCTGACGCGCGTAATAGCTACCTCCAGACGACAGTCAACCTATCATCATGGCTGGTCTTGGTACTGGCGCTGCGCCGTTCCGCGCTTTCCTTCAACACCGCGCATGGCTCTCACAGCAAGGCATCGAAGTCGGCCCAACGTATTACTATTTCGGTTCTCGTCATCAACACCAAGAATTCCTGTATGGCGAGGAGATCGAGGCCTATATCTCCGACAGCGTCATCACGAAGGCCGGTCTGGCATTCTCCCGTGACGGTCCCAAGAAGGTCTACATCCAACACAAGATGCTGGAGGACGCTAGATTACTGGCGGATATGCTGAAAAACATGGCTGGCGCGTTCTACTTGTGTGGGCCTACCTGGCCTGTGCCGGACGTCTACGAGGCCTTGGTAGGCGCGTTGGTGAAGCACGAAAGCATGGATAGAAAATCGGCGGGCGCGTTTCTCGAGTCCTTGAAGGAAGAGGAACGTTATGTGCTCGAGGTAATCTCACCGATATTTGCTCGCGGCGATTTACTTACATCCGCTCGACAGGTTTATTGAACGATATGACCTGACGATTTCTTTCGAAAGAACGCTTTTAGTGGATCGGTGAAAGCGTAAGATGCGATAAGAGTTTCGCATGATGGAGCTCAGTGGCTTTCTTGGATCTGAATTATGACATATCACTTATCTCAGCGGACATAATAAAAGCTAGAAATTTGGATAGGGATTCGTCAATTCAACTGTTGTATTTCGATGCCTCTCAGTCAAAGTCGAAAGACGTCCTTTGTTTTTTTACCCCCATTTCGACCGCTGCAGTCACTAAATGCATCCGCATCATCGGTTACATGTGGTTTTACGCATGCGTAAACGTCCAAAAAGATTACTGAGATGACGAGCAAAGTATTACTAATAGCATAGATCATAGTTTCCGCGATATACTAACCACCCCCACCACCCGAGCAACGAGAAGATGACTACACCCGCAAGGCCAACGACGACCCCCATCGCGATCTGCCCGGTCTGACTAAGTTGTGGGCCGCCGCAACCCTGTTGGTATGCAGCGTCACATGGCATACCCTGCGGTCGTTTGGACTGATAAGTACCAGCATGCAAAGATGTATAATATGGATCTGAAGTATCGTTAAGAACGTGCATAGCAGCGAGGGTCAACATAGGGGCATTGTAATCCAGGGCAGGCTGTAAAGTAGATGAGCATCGACACACCGTCACAAGTTTCTACCAACGAACCTCGGCCTCCGGCCAGTCGGCGCGGATGTCAAAGTAACGGTCATACTTGTCTGGTCCACCGATGACAGCACCGTATAATACATAGGCTTCTTGAGGAGGATCATTGTTGATATCACTAATGTTGTTGCCACCGCTTGCCATCGCCGAATGCGGGTTCTGCGGTGAGTTAGGGTTGACACCGACAATGTATGGAGCTGCGAATGTTGGGAGTATCTCAGAACAGACTGCTCACTGGTCCGAACACCGCACTTACCAGACATGGGGTTTTTGCCCAGAGCATACGCTACCTGGCTCTTTGCGAAGTTCTGAGGTTTCACAATTAATCACGGAGAAATGCAAGGTGAAAAGGATTTACATAGTAGTCTTGCTTCTTCGTCTGTGTCGAGGCAAGCGGGACGTATCGGTTCAGAAGCATAGCCGCATTGAGAGCAGGGTTAAGGCTAGCCTCATCGGAGTCTCCTGGGTAGTATAGAAGGCCACCTGTCGACTGATAAGATGCCAACCCAAGTATAAATCAAGACAGCATACCGGTAGTAATATACCCATGTCCACCTCTGTATACAACTCCATCGAAGTACGTTTCAGCCTGCTTTTGCCAAGTGGACATGTTGCCAAAAGTCGGATTTGCCTGCGCAATTTGCGCGAATAATACAGGAATTCCAGGGGTTTTTGAATCCCAGTTAAAGACGCCGTTGTAGTCAGAGAGATTGTACTGTAAGTAGTAAGATTGTGCCTCTTGATATCGTGAAGAAGAGTTTGTCGCCCAAGCGAGGAACAATGCTGCTATAGTGAGTTCGTCACCGAACCCTGAGGACGGATATGCATCGCCTGCTTGGGGGACAGAATTTTGATACTCAGTCTTGCGAGCACTCGTAGCGAAAGTATATAACTCTTGTGCATGCTGTAAAAGCAACGATGCGTATGTAGAATTTTGAAGTGTTGCTGGTCCCGAGTATGAATTCGAAAAGAGACGGTTCTGGTAGAGATTAGAGCAAGCTGCAAAAGCTGCTGCAGCACCAGCGGCAGCATCTGTTCCGGGGCTACCAAAAGTCAGGAGGGAAGGAGAGTCGGATCTTCGCATGAGAACATTTACCTAGTAGTGTTGATTTGATATGATTTTCGTGGACCAGGTATGGTCAGGTCGCCTCCCCAGTAGTTGTTGTCCACATTGACTTGATAACTCGATGAGCAGACAATGAAAATAATGTGAGAGATGTAATACCATCGGAGATCTGAACGAAAAGGGTGTTGTTTGTCGAATGTGCCTATGAATGTATTAACTGGTGTCTTCAAGAAACGCGAGGATAGGAGGCTCACTTTCATGAGCCAATCTAGGCCCCATCGTAACATAGCGTCAAGGTATGGCGTTTGGTTTGCAAGGTCATAGCCTGCGCCACACATTTTACTGTCGAAGAAACAGCAACAGAGGCTCGAGTCTTACCCTTGCCAAAATCTGTTGCTCCCCAACATACCGACATGAGCGTGAAAGACTAGCCAGTGATGAATAAAGACTTCGACGCGGGGGGGAAAGACGCTGACCAACGGGAATGTACACTTGATGTAATCTGTGAGATAAATCAAAAGACGCTGCATCCCGTCTGAGTCAGACAGTACCTCCTGCATCATAATACCCGCCGGTCAAGTCGAGGTGGACGTCTTGGCCATCAGAGAGGGCACTATCGTTTCGCCACTTGACGCGGTTGGTTGCGGGGAGTCTACCGCTACGTTGTGCCTCGTAAAAGTAGAGAAGATCACCGAGCAGCGATGACCATTGGGAATTTGGGATGACTGCACTGGGAGAGGAGACTGCACCGGCTGAAGCATTTGGGGGCACGAAAGGAGGATCCGGGAGGGGCAACTGGGCAAACGCATGGCCAGCGAGCAGGAGAAGGGGGGAAAGCGGCCACATGGGGATGACGGTAACTTACAAGTCAAGATTGCAACGTTTCAATCAAACGTTCAACACGCGATCACGTGGTCAATGTAACATAGTCACGTGTCACTGATGTCATATGAGTCCCGACCGGGTTTCCGTTCCGCGAAAGCGGCCCGAGGTTTGGAGGTCTATATAAACTCGATGATTTTATCTGACTTGCAGCACCAGCTATAGTCGATGGCACCAATCAAAGCTTGTGTCCTTGGTGTTGGCCTTGCGGGATTAACCTTTCATATCCCCTTTATCCTTGCTCTTCCTGATCTATTCACTCTTCACGCTGTGTTGGAACGTAACCCGCAATCCCCTGGAGGTAAAGTCAAGGAACGTTTTGGCGTCGAAACCAAGATATACAGGACAATCGAGGAGGTGGTTGGTGACAAAGAAATCGAGCTTGTGATCGTTGGCACTCCCAACGACACTCACTACAGCCTAGCAAAGGCTGCCCTGGAAGCTGGGAAGCATGGTATATATACATCCTCATACGCAGTCTGTTCCCAAAGTCCCCTGACACCGCAACAGTTCTTGTCGACAAACCCGTTACTGAAACAGTAGCACAAGCCAGGGAGCTTGATGCAATAGCGAAATCAAAGGGACTTGTCCTGTATGGATACCAGAACAGGCGGTGGGATTCCGACCACATCGCTCTCAAACAGCTCTTGGCACTTCCCCCTTCGTCTCCCCAATACCTGGGAAATTTATTAGAATTTGAATCCCAGTAAGCACTATGCCAGATCGCCAGAGGCCAGGTCACTGACCAATGAAATTCAGCTATGATCGATACCGCCCGGGCATCAGGGCATCTTGGAAGGACGGTGCTGGTGCTGTTTATGATCTTGGATCGCACCTTTTGGATCAAGCTCTAATGCTCTTCGGCCGACCTGCTAAGATCACTGCATTCGTCCAGAACGTACGCGGTGTTACTAAACCCGAAGTCGACGATATTGTGCGCCCAATCTCGGTACTCTTTCTTGGGAATGCATCTTAAGCAGTGGACATACAACTACAGTTCACGATTTACTTGCACTACAACGTCGGGAATCCCTATCCCAACCAGTTCACCGTGCTGCTTCGTTCACACATCCTATCCGCGAAGGCGCCGCAGCTACGCTATGCGGTTCGCGGTACCAAAGGTGTATTTACAAAGTATGGCCTGGATACGCAAGAAGAACAGCTCAAGGCTATGCCCACCGTGAGTGGCATCTTTGCACCTGGATACGGCAAGGAACCCCAGGAAATCTACGGCACTGTTGAAAACATAGCGCCAGACAACACGACCGTTACGAAATGCATGTAAGAGAACGCTATCTCGCTGTAGTGTACTAGAATTGACCTGTGTCCAAGCTGGCCTTCGGAAGCCCCAGGGCAATATGTCGGGCTATTTAGAAACTTGGCGGGAGCTATCCGAGACAACGAGGAGTCGGAGGTCAAGTGGGCAGAGGCTACACAAGTCATAGAGATGATTGAGCTAGCATACCAGAGCTCCAAAGAAGGTCGTACACTGGAAGTTCCTACTACATTATAGAATAGCGAGTTGTGTGTACATACTAGGGGTTGATTTTGTGGTAGTGCACGTGACCTCCACGTATACAGGCTTATGCTTCAGTGTCATCGATGTCACCACCATGTCCGTCCCCACTGTGGTCATCCACGTCGAGCTGCCCGCATATTCAACCTCTTTCAACATTCAAGTACCAGAAAGTGCAACCGTGCTAGACGTTAAGCAAGCCATATCCTCCGCGTGCATCGGTCACCCTCGACCGGAGGGTCAGCGTGTGATATGGCGAGGTCGGTACTTGGATGATCAGGAGAAAGTAAGCGAAATATGGACGGTAAGAAGAGCACAAGGGACCCCATCATAGTTCTCACCTCTACTGTTCGTTCAGTGCCAAGACGACCAACGTACCATCCATCTGTCTGTGCGACTGTCAGCTTGGACGAGCGATCCGCCAAACGCCGATGCTGCAACATCGCCTTCCTTGAATTCTGCGGCTTATACGGGCAAGGAGAGCCCTCCTATGGGGTTCCAACAACACTCATCCTCCAACCCTTCTGCCTCGGACCCGAATGACAGTTTCGCGTTCATTCACCTCAAGCACTCGCAGGCACTCTGTTGGCTTTCCAACTCCAAACTGGCTGCTCCTACTCCACTAGAAGACATGGATATCAAGCGGATTGCGGCGAAGCTTGCTCTCGAGCGGTTGGGATATACTTGGCCAGATATCTTGGACGCAACCGCTCCGTTGGCGAGTGCTCCCTCCGCTGATACCCTCGACTACAAGATTATCACCCTCGAGTGGGAGAATTTTATTGTGATATATCTATTTGTTCTAATTATGCTTATAGCGGCAAAACATATCTATCCCTTCAAACCCCAAGGGGTACACCCTCTCCCTTGCAGGTGCATGCTCTCAATGTTCTCACATATACCTTTTCCATCCTCGCTTTGCCACCATCACGACCAGCACCCACACCTACTACTTCAGTCCCGAATATGTCATCTATTCCTCCGCATGTAAACGACCTCCTGGGAGAGCTTGGTCTTCCGCCTCTTCGAGCAGTGCCAAATGCTAATATCGATGTCAACGTTCAGCCGGACGTCCCCAGAGCACCCGCCATCCCAGAGAATGCCGAAGGAAATGTTATTAGAGAGATACCCATGCGCGCCCTCCTCGCTCCCTTGTTAATGCTCGTTTTTCGAACTGTGCTCCTTCTTTATTTCTTTTCCCCCACGCGCAAGCCCCTACTTGGGTTGTGCCTTGTCGCATGGATCATTTACGAGATGTGGACTCATGTTCGCATCGTTATTCTACGGCCATTAGATAGGGCTGGCGGCAACGGGGCGGGGGCCGGAGCGAACGGTGCGCAGGCTGGAGGAGCCGCTGATGCCGCTCCTGCTGTTGCTCCCATGGCTCAAGACAACAATCGTGCTGGAGATCGCAACCATCTGCAACCAGAAGGTCGTGTTCCGAATACCGACCCAACCCGTGACGCTCAGCAAGTGCAAGGACCTCCAATACCGAGGCAATCAAATGGGATCATAGATAGTCTCGCCCTTGCAAACGTCCATAACGAGAACAAACTACTTTGGCCCCTGCAACAACCCATGACGATTCCTCAACTGCCAAGTTTCCTACACAAAGTGACGTCCTTCTTCTGTTTGCTAGTGGTTACCTTGTACCCAGAGGTGTACAATCGGAGAAGGGTTGCCCTTCGTCAGCGGGAAGGTCGGTTGCGTACGGAAATGAACGCAATAGAGCGGATTGTGGAACTGAGAGAAGATGGGCAGGAGCTGAGCGAGGAAGAGCAAAGGAAGGATACGCTTAGACAACAGCTTCAGACTCAACACGCTCAACGGGCGATATGGGTCAAGCGGTATGTTAAACGCGTCAGGCAGGATGATTGGATAGAGGAGTAGATGAGTATTTATCTAGCACTTCATTTGTGCATCATGGCGATATTCATGTCGGAAGTATCATCTATGTTGATTGCGCACGATTCATATGCAGCGAACTAGTAGAACATGCGGAGAGTGGTGCATGTAAAGACTGTCATTCGCTTTCATCCTCATCGTCCTCATCTTCGTCGGCGAATTCATTTAATGGAGGTCCACTACCATCGGATTCATTGTCATCGCCAATTTCTCCTAGACTCTCATCCTCATCCTCATCCTCGCCATCCTCGCTCTCGCTTTCCCCTCCTAACTCGACGTCTTCTACACTACCTCCTTCGTCCCCGCTCTCTATTGCGGGTTCGATGTTCATCTGATCCCCTTCTTCTTCGCTTTCTCCTTCCACATATCGGGTTGGCCCCCGCGCATTGTCTAGATGGGTAGGAGTACGGCCTTTCGATGCCAATGATGCAGGAGCCGATGAAGATCGCATTTCAATTTGGGACAACACCATATCGAGCTTCCCGTTCAGGGACAATAAACTTTCGTTCAATGCCAATCGCGTCGTCAGCGTAGCATGGAGACCTGCCAGCCTGGCGACCAAGTCCGGCATCTGGAATTGGTGAGATCCTCAAAGAAAGGACATGCGGACGACTCGAACGCACTGTCATGAGGTGGGCGCTGTGTACAGTGAGCGTCGTTTTTATCCAAGTGATCAGAACTGTGCCTCTCTGTGAACTAGCACCTCCCCCACCGCCCTTCATGTTTGCGGCTTTTGCACCTCTTCCTAGTCTTTCGATGCAAGCTAAGAGAAGCGGTAGTGCAAGTTGAGGAGGCAACCGTTTCACGGTATTTCGAACGAGTGCCATGTCAGAGTGTGCTAGGCATGTCTCTAAAAGCCGTGAGTCAGATGAATGTAGAGCTTGTATGAGTGTCCGTGTGAGCGAATGCGCAGGTACGACATTGGGTAAATCTGACTGTCTGTCGGGTCTCGAAGACGCGCCCGGCCCACCGTCGTTGTCTGATTCTGAGCCCTTGTTCTCGGCGTCGGCGCCGTTCAAGGCTGACAACCGTTGGCCAAGACTTAGTTCAGCGAGATCGGCGTCGAGGATTCCCTCTACTTGACGAGCTGCGAGATCTTCGAGGGCTTGATCCTGCCCGAGTTCTGCGCCAGAATGTATGGCCAACGTCGAGGACTCGGCATAGCGAGCATTTTTGGGTGCGATCTGAAATTATCAGACACGCGACGGTAGTCATAGTACTCCGGTGTACCCACCGCAGTCGCAGAGTGATTTTCCACCAGTATCTCGTCGGTAGCAGGGCGGGATGCAGGGGGTTTAGTCTTCCGTGCGGATGATTTTGTACGCGGTTTTTTCGGTCTCGGTGCAACGTCCATCGTGTAGTGACTGTAGACCGGTCGGCCTGAGCAACATTGTAAAAAAATACACCTTTGATGAGGACGAGTTTGCGCTTACCTCTAGTTCCACTTTGAAACTTGATGCAGGAAACAATAAATTTAAAGTTACTAGTGTGGAACGCTGAGCTTGGACACCTTGCCAGATCGGTGACCTTGCACAATCCGCCGCAACCGCTTGATCAGACGGCGGCCTCATTCCAATCGCCACGCCAAACTCTGTTCCGTTCTTCTACAACGCTCAGACCCATCCGCTCGCCCTCTCGGCGGTACCGTTTCACATAACTTGCAGTAGTTCCGCAAGTCGGTCACCCCTAGTACTTGTCACTTGAATCTCAGCATGAACTACATTCAAGTGAGCATGACCCATCGTCTCGCCGTGCCCTCGTACTGACATAAATTAGCTAGAGAAATTGGGTATTTACTCTATCCTTGGCTCCGATGACGCTTCCACTCACTGAACCCGGCACAGGTGAGGGCACATACGCTACGGTGTACAAGGTATCGTGCCCACTCCCTCCCTCAAAATCCTCCTCTCACCGCGTTTGATGCAGGGGCGCTCCAGGACCACCAATGAAATTGTCGCTTTGAAAGAGATCCACCTGGATGCAGAGGAAGGCACGCCGTCCACTGCCATCCGGGAGATCTCCCTGATGAAGGAGCTGAAGCACGTCAACATCGTGCGCCTTCACGACGTCATACACACGGAGACGAAACTCGTTCTTATATTCGAATATTGCGACCAAGATCTCAAGAAATATATGGATCAACACGGCGACCGCGGCGCTCTCGACCCCGCGACGGTTCGAAGCTTCATGTATCAACTCCTGAAGGGCACCTCTTTCTGTCACGAAAATCGTGTTTTGCACCGTGATCTCAAGCCCCAGAATCTGCTTATCAATCGCAAGGGGGAGCTCAAGCTAGGCGACTTTGGATTGGCACGGGCGTTTGGAGTTCCTGTCAACACGTTCTCGAACGAGGTATGTGCCGGAAAATTTGCACTTTGGATCTTCTTTTTAACGCAGATTTTAGGTTGTTACCTTGTGGTACCGCGCTCCCGACGTCCTTTTAGGTTCTCGGACATACAACACTTCCATCGATGTTTGGTCATGCGGTTGTATATTCGCGGAGATGATCTCTGGCGTGCCTCTCTTCCGTGGTCGTGATAACCAAGATCAGCTGCTACACATCATGCGGATCATAGGCACCCCGGACGACCGTGTGCTGAGGAAGATAGCCACCGATTCTGTACGTGGTCGGAGGTTGCCCAAGTTTTTCTTGTTAGCTGACTGTCTGGACAGCCGGAAATCACTATTAAGCAATACCCTAAATACCCCAAACTTTCCTTTCAACAAGTTCTCCCCAAAGCATCGCCTCAGGGTACGTCTGCTGCTTCAGATGAATAAACCCTCAGCTGAGTTGATACTGACAGCGATCGACCTGCTTGAGCGTCTGCTCCAGTTTGACCCCAGCAAGAGAATCACCGCTACAGAAGCATTGTCGCACCCTTACTTTACATCTACAGCCAGCCCTGCGTATGGTCCATCTCCGACACCTGGCTCAATGCCGCCCCCTCAATTTAATTTCCCCCATCCTCACGCACATGCCCACCATCAGCCACAACAAGTCCAGCAGCAGCAACAAACGCAGCCACCACAGCAAATAATAGTTCAACAGCCAGGACAACAGCTCGTTCCTCAACAACCGGGGTATCCTCCTCACCCGCAGTCAATGTTTGTCCCCCAGGATGCTGCACGTATGCAGGCTCAGGCGCAGGCGCAAGCGATGGCGCAGGTACAGGCACAAGTTGCCCATGCCCACGCTCAGGCTCAGGCGGCGC